>PVKM010001514.1:0-76492 GCA_004027735.1 Carollia perspicillata
GAACAGATAGTCTGAAGCCAGGAAGCCAGCAGGGAGTCATCAGAGACTAATGCAGAGTGCCAGCTTCAATCTCTAAGTATACTTTTAATTTTCTACTACACTTGTGTTTGTTTCTATGTATTAGGTAGCGCTGTTTTGACCCCGTGTCTTGATAGTGTGGCCTAATATATAGGTGTCCTGTAGTGCCCAGTGGCACCCTCCCCTATCACCCAAGCTTGAGGTGTGCCCTTCATGTGAGCTGAGTACACCCTCCTCTTGTAGTTGATCCTTGGTTGCTGTTGTTAAATCAAAGGGAGGGATTTACCTAGGCCAGTCAGCTTTAAGGACTGGCTGTGACCACTGACCACCAACCTCTACCCTCTGTGGAGGATCACGGGTGCAGGGGCAGGGTAGTGGTACACCAACCTGGTCTGCAGCTGTCCACTGGATGTGCTGGCCCTGAGGTTTCCCATGTGGTGCAGGCCAAGGTCAGCCCCGACCTGTGTTTTTCCCTGGGCCACCTGCCTGAGCTATACAGCAATCTGAGATGGCTTCTGCTTGTGCTGTGCTTGGAGATTCCCAGGCAAAGTCAAGCTGTGAAGCTAGGCTGACTGCTGCTAGTGCAGGGCCTGAGGCTCACTGAGGCCAGCTGTTGCTTGTTTGAGAAGGTTTAGGAAGTTGTACAGTATGATCCAGGACCAGCCATTCATATGGAAAAGCAGCTTGAGTGGGCCTGTAAGGTGGGTGGGACAGAGTCTCTGGGGATCACCAAAGTGAGTCAAACAGTGTTAGCCAGGTTCTTAGAGTCTCAAATACAGCACCAGCTTGCTGGCTCTGTTGGGAAGAGTGTTTAGAAATGGGACAATGGCCTCTGCTCACCTTGATACTAGACACTTCATTTTCTCCCTGTATGCCACTGGTGCCTTTTCAAAAAATTTTATTTTAATTGTTGTTCAAGTACAGTTTTCTGCCTTTTACTCCCATCGCAGTCCACCCCCCAGTGCTCCCCACCTCCCTCCCATTTCCACCCCCCCTTAGTTTTTGTCCATGTGTCCTTTATACTTGTTCCTGTAATCCCTTCCCTTTTTCCCTGAAATTCCCTCCCCTCTCTCCTCTGGTTACTGTCAGCCTGTTCTCTATTTCAATGTCTTTGGTTATATTTTGCTTGCTTGTTTGTTTTGTTGTTCAGGTTCCTGTTAAAGGTGAGATCATATGGTATTTGTCTTTCTGCACGGCTAAAGAAAACAGCATTAAAATAAAAAAGAGAACCAACTCTATGGGAAAACATATTTGCCAATGATACCTCAGACAATGGTTTAATCTCCAAAATATATAAAGAACTTGCATGATTCCACTCTAAGAAGACAAGCAATTCAATTTAAAAATGGGCAAAGGACTTGAACAGACGTTTCTCCAAAGAGGACATACAGAGGATCCAGAAACACATGAAAAGATGCTCAATATCGCTAGCTATCAGAGAGATGCAAATTAAAACCACAATGAGATACCACTTCACAGCCGTCAGAATGGCCATCATAAACAAAGCAACAAACAACAAGTGTTGGAGAGAATGTGGAGACAAGAGGACCCTAGTGCACTGTTGGTGGGATTGCAGCCTGGTACAACCACTATGGAAAACAGTATGGAATTTTCTCAGAAAACTAAAAATGGATGTGCCTTTAGACCTGGCAACTTCACTGCTAAGATTATACACTAAAAACCCAGAAACACCAATCCAAAAGAACCATTGGTGCCTTTCTAGCTGCTACCCTGGTGCTGGAGCCCAGTGGGAAAGAGTCTGAGTAGGTGAGTCGTGTGTGGGTTTTTTAAGAGTAACTGCTTGGGGCTCCAGAACTTTTCCCCACCAACTCAATCCCTGCTAGCAGCCAGAAGTTGTGGGGACTTCCTGGCACTGAAACCCGGGGCTAAGGGGCCTGGTGTGGGGCTGGGACTCCTCACTCTGGGGATATCCCTCCCAAATTTTTGTCTACCACACATGCGTTTGGGACCAGCCCATTCCCCATCTGCATCCCTCCTACCAGTCTGCTTGGATGTGATTTCTTTAATTCCATGGTTATCAGACTTCCATTCAACTCGATTTCTGATGGTCCTCAGTGATGGTCATTCTGTACTTTAGTTGTAATTTTGATGTGGTTGTGCGAAGAGGCAAGCCATGTCTGCCTATGGTGCCATCTTGACTAGAAGAGCCCTCATATCCTCCTTTCTAAGGAACTAACCCTCTGCACGTTTTCCTTCCTGGTTCTGGGGATCACTGTCTGTCTCCCAAGTGGTTATTATCCCATGATGACTGACCTTGGAAATACAATCCTTGCTTCGGAGTGCTTATTAGGAATCTGATGCACTTGCTATATGTCAAGAAGTAATTGATTTCTACATTAAGTTGTATTTCCTTCCAATATGTTCTGAAAACAGCTGACTACCTACCGTACTTGTTAACTGAAATTGGCAATATTGTCAGTAAACATCTAATCTGATGCTTCTAAAAGAAGGGCCAGTGAGGAGGAAAGTGCAGAGTTTTTTCAAGTAATATGTGCCCAGGATACCTGAGATTTTAGCAAGACCCAAGTGTGTGGATGGAGTGAGGAATTCAGGATAAGAATTACTGGTCTAACCAGCATTCTGCTTCTGTGTTCTCTGGAACAGTCGGATTCTCTTATTTTTTTAAAATCTATTATTCAAGATAAGACAATGGGAGGCGCATTTCAAATATACTTTGTTGGGAAAAGACACTCATGGTTTTGAGTCTAAAAACAAATTTTACTTCCCTCACTACACAGGTCCATAACACAGCTCTTCCTCTCTAACTTCATTAACATCCTCCACTACCATCACAATCCTTACTACAGGGCAAGCATCAACTCAGAGTATTACTAGTTAATCACTTCTTGCCTTCTAACCTTTGATCTACAGAATGACTTTTGGATATACAATGGGCATCCTGAGAGATTGACAGTGTCCAGAGTCTTTCCTAGGGCTAGAATGAAATATGGCATGACAAGCAAAATATAACCAAAGAAACTGAAACTGAGAACAGGCTGACAGTGACCAGAGGTGAGAGGGGAGGGGATAATGGGGGAAAAGGGTGAAGGGTTTACAGGAACAAGTATAAAGGACACATGGACAATAACAAGGAGGGTGGAAACAGGGGAAGGAGGTGGGGAGGGCTGGGGTGGTGGAAAGGGGTGGGGGGGAAAGGCAGAAAGAAAACTGTACTTGAACAACAATAATTTTAAAAAAAGAAATATAGCTTGATCTTCAAGTTTCCCACATATGGTATATGACCAGGGCACATGGGTTTCTGTTGCTAGCCTCACTGACTTTCATTCCTCAACCAAAATGATGAATGTTGAATAGCGGTCCACCAACCAATATATACCCAAAGGAGGAAGACTCAGGTCTCAAGAAAAGAAATCAATGACTCCTTAGACAAAGGTTATGGCTCCTCGATAATAACGTAGTTCAGTTTCAAACCGATTGAATCTCCATACTTCCTAGGCAGACTAGATATCCTTGTACACTTCTGGAAAGAGGAGCTTTTCACCTGGCATGCAAACAGTGCTTGGTCCACTTTCTGCAAGTTTCTGGACCAGAAAATATCGTCTTCAGGAGCTGCTGCTGGTAGGCCTAGTTATGGCATACTACCTAATCCAGGACCTCAAACATCCTTATTTTTTCAAAGACAGTATAAATTTGGTAACAACATATCCACTGCTACAACTATGTAATGGCTTAATCAATATAAACCCAAAAGCAGAACTTCTGTACAGTTAGTTCTACTTTTTGCCTGAAAGACTGCTTCTATGACAATTCCATCATAACTTAATCCAACTATCCAAATCCCTATCTTTCTTTAGAATAGAATTGAATTGAGGTAATATGCCTGGAGAAATGGCTGAAGAGCCTTCAATATAGCACATATTAAAATGACAGACAAGATAGATAAAATACATCCTTTTAAATGCAAGGCTGATGGTTGAGATGATTGCCAAATGTCAGCACTGATCCAGAAAAAATGGAAGCTATGAAACTGGTATTTACCTTGGGATAGCTGCTGGTTCATAGTAACCCTAGAAAGTAGTTTTAATGGGCCAAGTACAAGGGACAAAAGAGATAAATCCTGGGGCCTAGGCAAGGTTAGAAGTTTGATCAGGTGCACACCATCCCCCTCCCTCTCTGCTGAAAGTCAGCCCCCAAAGGATGATAACAGATAAATGGGGGCAGAGACCCACCACCCAAAGGCAGATGGTAGGGAGATGGGTTTGTCAGGTTTGGCTCTGGGTAAAATAGAAAAAAAAAGAGGAAAAAAATCCCTTTTAGACATTATAACTCTAAATCTGTAGTCAGGCAGGTCTGGGCCAGAATTCTTACCTGTATAACCAAACGTGTCAAACCAGAAGTTTAGTTTAAAGTAGTTTTGGATTAGCAATATTCTCAGGTGACTGGCAGGAGTAAATGCAACTCTACTTTGGAAGAATTCACTTCAAATCCAGGTCTCAAAGAATCTCCAAAGAGAAAGTTCCTAAGAATGTGTGCTCACAAATAAATCTCATAACACATACAAAAGAAAATATGAAATACAGGCTAAGAAATGTGGAGGATATAATGAGAAAGACCAACATGCATCCAATAGGAGTTTTAGAAGGGACTATTAAAGACAATAAGAGAGATAGACTATCTTAATAGGTAATGACAGAGAATTTTCCAAAATTAGTGAAATACACAAATCATCAGATTCAGGCCACATATAATTAGCATCCTAATTCTGTCTACTAAATTTAGTAGGCTAATGCCAACCCTTCATATCCCCACATCAGAATCCTGGATTGACCACAGTCAGGGTACCCAGTCATGTAATCCTCAAGAGGAGCAAAAAATGATGAGAGGAGCTGCTTGAATATGCCTCAGGGTTTCTTTTTAGAATACCAGAACTTAAATCACGTATTGTCAAACTAGACCTTTTCTTCAGTCTGAAGTTGTATCTGGTAGATGAGCTCGGTTAATTCTAACTCCTCGCTTAGACATTCTGCAGCCTCCAAAAGCAAAAATAGAGACAAAAGTATGCATTTTTTGTGCAGTATACTGGTAAAAGCATGCATTTAAGGTCCAGGTTCCCCTAAGTTCCAATTCTGACCTTGCTACTGTACTTTAGCACCTACTTATAAAACACTGGGGGAAGGTTTGAGAATTGAATAACTGAGATAACATCATATAGAATAAATATGCCAGATCATCATATAGAATAAATATTTATTCCCAAGGAACATGTATAAAGGACCCATGCACAAAGACAATGGTGGGAGGATTGAATGTGGGAGGTGGGGGTGGGTAGGGCAGGGGAGAGAAATGGAGGGGGGAAATGAGGACAACTGTAATCGAACAACAATTTTTAAAAAAGTAAAAAAATTATTCCCTTTTCATCCCCCACCCTTCTTCTTAGGTCATGACTTTTTAGACTTTTAGACTTTTAGACTTTTAGACTTTAGACTTTTTAGACCTTTGCCCAAGACTGAGATCAGATCCATTAGTTTTTAAACAAGTTATCTACTCTTGACAAAATAGAAAATTTGGCCCTGGCTGGTGTGGCTCAGTGGATTGAGTGCCACCTGCAAACCAAGGGGTCACCGGTTTGATTCCCAGTCAGGGCAAATGCCTGGGTTGTGGGCCAGGTCCCCAGTTGGGGGCATGTAAGAGGCAACCACACATTGATGTTTCTTGTCCCCTCTTTCTTCCTCCCTTACCCTCTCTCTAGAAATAAATAAATGAAATCTTTAAAAAATAGAAAATTTGAAAAACTAAAATTATGTCTACTATTTCTGAACTTCAAGATGCATATGGGCAAGCCAGCTTTAAGAATTGTGTACTGGCCAACCCCAACAGTCAGCCAATGTGACTCAAGTGGACACAGTGACTAAAGTAGGTAAAAAGAACTAGCATGGCAAGCAAGATTTCAAGTCCATAACTTAGCACGAGCAAGGAATAGAGAAAGACTGTGGTCAAGATAGGCTGGAGAAAGCTGACTTTCAGAAGTTTAAGCTTCAAAGATGAGAAACATAGGCAAAAGTCATACATGAAAAGCTAGGGATCTAGTTATTCAGGGGCTGGGCAATGACAGCTGAGAGTCCCATCCCCATATGATCTGGTCATATGTGGCAGATTCCAGACATACAAGTCTTACAAGCCAGAGCTCAGATCAAGTATTCAGATGACAGAGATGAAAAGCCCAAATCAGAGGGACTAGGCCATATCACTGTTAACTCACTCCATAGCACAATGCCTGGGACATTCTTAATAAAGAAGGAAGGGAAGGACAGAGGGATGGTGATCACAGTGAAGCCAGATAACAATACTGGAAGGTCAGCAGTAAGATTAACATTGCAACAGCCCAAATTCTAAAGGCAAGTAGATTCACTCAATGGCAACAGACCACAGAAGCAGAGGAACAGACTGTCTCTAATACCACATAGATAGGAGCAGGACTGTGGAAACTCTAGAGAATATTTTACAAATGGGACTGACTTTTGAGTGCAGTGTATATATAGAGTGTATGTGAAGCAAGATACTTCTTTCATATTAAATGCATGTTATTTTTTCTGAACTCAGTGCCTCTCTCTTCCGTTGCATTCCACTTTAATGTTCACTCTAGTATTACATTTATTCCCAAGTGTGTTCCAGGACTTCAGAAAGCACATAGCACCTGCTGGTGTATATAAACTTCTTAGACCATGGCCTACCTACATCCATGGTTCTTAAGTGGCAGAGGAAAGATAGGGCTATTTGTATTGCTTCATAACAAATCACTGGCTTTTAAAAAATACTAATTTCTTAGCTCACAGTTCTGTAAGTCAGAAGTCTGAATACAGTGTAGCTGGGCTCTGCTAAGGATCTCACAAGGCTGAAATAAAGGTGCTGGCACCCTGGCTGGTGTGGCTCAGTGGATTGAGCACCGGCCTGTGAACCAAAGGGTCATTGGTCCAATTCCCAGTCAGGGAACATGACTGGGTCATGGGCCAGGTCCCCAACATGTGGCGTGTGAGAGGCAACCACACATTGATGTTTCTCTCCCGCTTTCTCCTTCCCTTCCCCTCTCTCTAAAAAATAAATAAAACATTTTTTTTAAAAAGAGTTGCTGGCCAGGCTGCATTCTCATATGAAGCTAAGGGTCCTTTTCCTAGTCCATTCAGGTTGTTGAGAGAATTCAGTTCCCTGCAGCCATAGGACTAAGGTATCTATTTCCTTACTATCAACAGGGAGCCACTCTCAGTTCTTAGAGGCTACATTCCACACTTCATAGTAGAAGTTAGCTTTCCTTCAGACAAGCCAGAATGCATTTCTCTGACTTCCTCTTCCCCACCAGCCAGAGAAAACTACTATTAAAGGGCTCATGTGACTAGGTCAGATCTACCAGATAATCTTCCTATCTTGAAGTCAACTGAGTTGGGACTTTACAACTGCAAAATCTTTTCACAGCAGCACCAAGATTCACAGCTGAACTGAATAACTAGAAGAAAGTGAGTATACTAGGGGCTAGAAAATCTTGGGGTCTATCTGGAAATTCTGCCTCCAATAACCCCCAATGTTGAGATGTACCCACTTAAAGAATACCATAAAAAATGGCCCTGGCCAGGTGGCACAGTTGGTTGGAGTGTCATCCTGTTCACCGAAAGGCTGTGGGTTCAATTTCCCATAAGGGCACATACCTAGGTTGTGGGTTCAATCCTCAGTAAGGGCAAGTACAGGAGGCAACCAATCGATGATTCTCCCTCACATTAATGTTTCGTTCTCTCCCTTCCTCTCTTCCTAAAATAAATAAACATATCCTTGGATGAAATTTTTTAAAAAATTAAATAACAACATAAAAAATTAAAAAAGAAATAATGAATTGCTTTAGTTTTTTTTTGTTATAATATTTAGACACTTCATTCATTAACATAGTTCAACTGGACAAGCTACTAAAACTGGAGTTATCTCTAGGGAGATAACAAAAAAATAAAATAAAATTGCCCTGGCTGGTGTGGCTCAGTGGCTTGAATGCTGGCCTGAGAACCATAGGGTCATCGGTTCAATTCCCAGTCAGGGCACATGCCTGAGTTGTAGGCCAGGTCCCCCGTAGGGGGCACATGAGAGGCAACCATACATTGATGTTTCCCTCTCTTTCTCCCTTTCTTCTTCTATCTCTAAAGATAAATAAAAAATACTTAAAAGTAAAATAAAATAAAAGTGTGACCTTGGGCTTGAAGGTAACAAAAGTTTTACCACCTTGAAGCTGCCTTTTGGAATATTGATTTTAAGCCTGTTACTGAGAAACAAAAGACTCAGAAAGAACTTAGCCCCCACCCCACCTTATTCCTGCTCAAGATGTTCAGATAGAAAATTCTGCTTCAAGAAGGAGATCGTAGGATACTGCCTTAGCCTCATTTGAATTAATTATGGTATACAGGAAGGCTTCAGGCAGGGGCCTGTTAGCTAGTTACCCAGTATGTCCCCTTGTTTCTGAGTTGCCAAGCAAGGATTTGCCTGCCATGTTTGTTCAGTTCTTCTTCAACTACCTGTAAATTGCCCAATCTCACTTTTGAAATCTAAGGCCCTATTATCCCCCCTTTTCTTCTTTGTCCAAAATGTCATATACCTAATGTTGCTTCATTGCCTTTGGAATTTTCATGCATATGTGAATTCCCCATGTGCATTATAACAAAATTTTGTTTTCTTATATTAATCTGTCTCTGTTAATCTGATTACTAGCCCAACTAGAATTTAGAAGGTGGGAGGAAAAGTACTCACTTTTTTTTAGCCCCCACAGGCTCAAATACTGACCAGTAAATGCCAGCTGTGAAACTTTGGGCAAGTAACTGAACTCTTCTAAACCTCAGTTCCCCTACTTATAAATGGTGAATAATTGTATTATTTTCCTCATATAGTATGAGTAGTAAGTGAAATAACATATGCAAAGTACTTAATACAATGTCTAGCGCTAATTTAATGATAGCAATTATTTTATTATCATTTGATGATATAAAACTATCTCAGAAAGTATAAAGAGCTACTCCAATGTAACATGTCACCAGGAGCACATAGAGAATATATCACTAGACAGGTACCCTATGCATAGGTGGACAGGTTAAGGGTATACATGTTTATCACATATATATTTATCGTACCACCTTAATTGTACACTTGAAATTCCCATTTATCTTTCTCTCTGAACACATTCAGTATAAACATATCAGCATATGTTCATGTTCCCAAAATAAAAAACAAAAAGATAACTGACAACCATCTTTAAACAGATTAAAGGTTTTATATGGACTTAGTAGCCAGAACTATAACTAGTGGATAGAACTTACAGAAATGCAGATTTGGGCTAAATACAATGAAGAACTTTGTTAGTACATATTTATCAAAAAATTGACTGGGTAAATAGTAAGCTCCATACATCTGAGTGACCACTTAGGGAGTCTGTAAAAGAAATTCATGCATCAGATATGAGGCTGGGACTACTAAGTGTTTTCTTTTTTTGACTACAAAATATCTTTTATATTTAACTTAACTTGTCAAATGGGCAGATACAAAGTATGGCAAATTTGATTAATAGAACAAAATAATGTTATTCAAACTGAATAATTTATTGCTGATTTGAGGCTTGCCTTGTTTTACACGTAAACAGAATTTACAGTTTCCTTAAACAGCACATATCAATATTTAAAGGAATTAATAGTGAGTTATTCAATAAGGCAATCATCTTTTTAAAATTTTGCATTTATTTTTATCTTCTCATCTCTTTCCCATTCTGTTAAGTATACATTTGTTTTTATTTGTATGTGCTCCACATTCTGCGTATTATGCATATATTTTAAGTACATTTTATTGATTATGTTATTACAATTGTCCCAATTTTTTTCTCCCCTTTGTCCCACCTCTGCCCTGGACCCCCCAACCCTTCAGCATTCCTCCCACCTTGGTTCATGTCCATGGGTCATACATATAAGTTCTTTGGCTTCTGTTTCCTATACGATTCTTAAACTACCCCCGTCTATTTTCTGCCTACCAATTATGCTTCTTATTCCCTGTACCTTTTCCCCATTCTCCCCCTTCCCCCTCCCCACTGATAACCCTCCATGTGATGTTCATTTCTCTGACTCTGTTCCTGTTCTGCTTGTTTGCTTAGTTTTTGCTTTTGTTTTTTAGGTTCAGTTGTTGATAGTTATGAGTCTGTGGTCATTATACTGTTCATAGTTTTTGATCTTCTTCTGTTTCTTAGATAAGTCTCTTTAACATTTCATATAATAAGGGCTTGATGATGATGAACACCTTTAACTCGACCTTATCAGAGAAGCACTTTATCTGCCCTTCCAGTCTAAATGATAGCTTTGCTGGATAGAGTAATCTTGGATGGAGGTCCTTGCCTTTCATGACTTGCAATACTTCTTTCCAGTCCCTTCTTGCCTGCAAGGTTTCTTTGCAGAAATCAGCTGACAGTCTTATGGGAAGTTCTTTGTTGGTAACTGTTGTAACTGTCATAAACACACACACACACACACGAGAAAAATAAAAGATCTCTTCTCCAGCTTTAGACCTGGAATAATTTTTTTGAAGCATAAAGTTCATGTCTTAGTTTCTCTCTCCTGAGATCAGGCTATGTACACTGGTTACTGTCTTGAAATCGAAAACAAAATTATGCTTAGTCCATATTATTAGAAGTGAACTTCAGCTCTGGCCAGGTAGCCCAGCTGATTAGATCATAGTCACAATAAAGTGAGGTTGTTGGTTCAATCCTGGGTCAGGGCACATACAAGGATCAACTAGTGAATGCATGGATAGATGGAACAACAAATTGCTCTCTTGTTCTTTCTCTCTTTCTCTCTCTCTCTCTCTCTCTCTCTCTCTCTCTCTCTCCCTCCCTCCCTCCCTCCCTCCCTCTCTCATCAATAACCTTTTTTAAAAAAGAAGCAAACCACTAACAGTATACTTTGTTTTTACAAATTCCACATTAGTCCATCATTTCACAGTTGCTTTGGAAAACATTATTACCATTCTCTGTGTTAGGCCTACAGTACAGAAAATGACTTTTTACTTGGTAGACTAATATGAACACTGCAAGATTCACTTTGTGGGTACATTTACCGAGTTCAGCTTCTTAGCGGCACTTATTAAACTATTCCAGAAGCTCAAGTCTGCTCCAGAAGCTAAGAAGCTAAGCTAAGTCCCAGAAGTTAAGCAATAAGCCCAGGACTCATAGTCACGCACTATATTGGGAACCAATTTCAAGTCTTAAATGCATTATAAGTCTACCTTGTTTATGATTGGTTATATATTTCCTTTTACTATTTTCCCCTCCTTTACAAAGTGATACCTATTCACTGTAGAAAATTCAACCATTATATAAAGGTATAAATAAGGCACAAATCTCTTCCTATTATTTTTTAAAAGATTTTACTTATTTCTTTTTAGAGAGAGGGAAGGAAGGGAGAGAGAGAGGAAGAGAAACATCAGTTGGTTGCCTCTTGCATGCCCCCAACTGGGGACCTTGCCTGCAACCCAGACATGTGCCCTGACCTGGAATCAAACTGGTTACCTTTTGGTTCACAGGCCACCGCCCAATCCACTGAGACACACCAGCCAGGGCCTCTTGCTATTATTTTAATCAGCAACCAAAGAAAATCACCATCAATGATTTATGAACATTCTTCCAGAATTTTCTATGCTTATATACACATATAGGTATGTAGGCAAATAATTTTACATAAAGTGGAATTATTCTACATGCAGTATTTTATAACTGTTTTCATTTAACATGTCATGAGCTCTTGTCATGTCAATGAATATAGAGACTGAACTCTTAATAACTTGTGGTTAGCAAATTATTCCTGCCTGCTAGTAACCCTTTCTTGAAAAAACATCCATTACATAACATCATTTGGTCCTAGGAGGAAGACAATCAGAGTAGTATCTCCCCACATGGTTTGTGGAAGGAAATCAGCTGATTCAGGCCTGACAAATGGGAGTTCTCTATGCTCTTAGCTGGAGGGATTTCCAAAGAGTAATTAACATCATCCCTGAGATGCAATATATGAACACTGAGAGAGAGAAAGTCTCATGTCCTTTGGGCTGAGATTGATTAAGATATTATAAACTGAAGTTGCTTATAGTCTTTGCTGACTACAACAAGGAAGCAGCAAGTTACAAAAAGAAACAGATAAGCAAAGATAAGAGGTGGACAAGAGCTGAAAGTATTAACATATCTTGGACCCTGGATTAAGCAGTGGACTATAGTCAGTGCTGCTATATGGCAACATATGCTTTCTTAAAAATCAGTGCACTGTGCAAAGTTGTTCAATAAAACCCACTGAGTTTATGGGAAAAATGGGGCTAAGAGTACAACATTTTAAAACTTTGTAAGTGACAGATACACAAAAACATACAAATCTAATAAAAATGATAGCAGAGTTTTACACGTTAAACGGTTAAGAAATACATAAATACTATGATAAACATAGCACTTCATTTTCAAAAAGACCTGAAATTTGCTTGTAGAAACAGGCATCAAAAGGATTGCTGCTTGTGAGTTGTTGCAAAGTGATGGAAGGTAGGTTATCTGAAATCAGAGGGAAAGTTATAACACTAGATGTGGATGGGTGTGACTCAAAACACACCCAATGAACTGAGGTAGATAGTAGATGTTTGCGGTGTGTATGTGTGCATATTTTGTGTATTCCTAAATGACTTAATTCAGCTGGACATAGTTTTCTGCTTTCACCTAGTGTTTCTAGCTAACAAAATTGCACCTAAGCAAATGCAAAATTCACCTTATGCTCATACTGCTCTCTAACATACTATGGTAATCACAAAGGAATAGGCAAGAGTTATAGCAGTCTGTATTTGGTTATGTGAGTGAATAAATCCTCCTTTTTTGTTTAAGATCATTTCAGTTACCTTTCTTCCAGAGTCCTGAACAGTAATGCATGGTTACTTAAATTCCATCATACAATAGTAACATTTAAAATTGTAGGGTGGCTTTTCTGTGTCTCTTAATACATTCGTAGACTATCATTCTCTAACTATCAGTTCTTGTGTGCTCAGAAATTGAAATTTAATTTTAATATTAATATCAACAAACCCTCATTAATAAGGTGAGGTATATTTGAAAAAGATATAAAGATTCCAAAGCCAAATAGAAATGATTTTTTATTTTTATTTTTGCTATTATTATCTGTAGCACAACTGACCTTTCAGATAATTGATGGTTGATGGTTTTTTACAGAACTTTATCTTGACCCTGACAGTTTGGCCAGTTTCAAAATGTTTCTTGTGTACTTCAAAATCCATAAAAACTCTTAACAGATTTCAATATTAAATCTTTTCATGTCAATATTGCATCTCAAATCACCTAACCCTATACGTAAAAAGCCTAAATGCATTACAGTGTTGTCACTAATGTTGAGTGATTACCCTTGGGTTGGAACAAAATGGCCCCAAGGATACTGCCAGTTTATATTCTTGTCAATAGGAAAAAGCAAGTACCTCATAAAGTTGTTCAATACTCTAGATTTTGGAACTTCTAAGTAGAGTTTATACTATGCAGATAAGGAAATATAACAAGTTTCCTTAAACCCACCTCAGTCTTAGACCTGTGTAGTTTTTAAAGTTATTGTGAACAAGCCCTCACCAATGTCGCTCAGTTGGTTGGGCATAGCCCAACAAAGCAAAAGGTCACTGGTTCGATTCCCAGTTAGGGCACATCCCTGGTTGTAGGAAGCAAGTGATCAATATTTTTCTCCCTCTCTTTCTCCCTCCTTTACCCTCTAAAAATAAGTAAATAAAATCTTTTTTTTTCCAAAAAAACCCAGCCCTGGCTGGTGTGGCTCAGTGAATTGAGCACCAGCCTGCAAACCAGGAAAAAAAAAAAGGCCATTGTGGCCCCAGCTGGTATGGCTCAGTGAATTGAGTGGATTAAAAGTCTGTGAACCAAAGCGTCGCTGGTTTGACTCCCAGTCTAGGGCACATGCCTGGGTTGCAGGCCAGGTCCCCAGTCAGGGAGTGATAGAGGAAACTACACACCGATGTTTCTCTTCCTCTCTTTCTCCCTCCCTTCCCCTCTCTCTAAAAATAAATAAATAAAATATTTTTTAAAAAGTCACTGTGAGTGAGCCAGGTGGGAAAAGCCTTTATCTTCATTTTTATCTGTAAATATGATTCTGTGTTAAAACTGATTAAAATAATCAGTACTTTCAGGTCTGGGGTACCCTGGAAAATACTATCCTATGCATCAAGGGTTGGCAAATTTTTCTGTAAAGAGCTTAAGTGTAATTATTTTAGGCTTCGTGGGACATATATAAACAAATAGGCCTGGCTGTGTCTCAATAAAACTTTATTTACCAAAACAGAAAGCAAGACAGATTTGTCCAGTGTACAATAATTTGCCAACCCCTGCTTTGGACCAATGGTTTTCTCTTTCTACTTTTTATGGTTGTTCTAATACAGTTGTCCCAATATTTCCCCCCTTGCCCTCCTCTGCCTAGCTCAACCCCCTTCCCCCACAATCAATCCCCACACCATTGTTGTCCATGTCCTCCTACCTTTTGCAACAGCTTGGATAGAAGTGGAGAGTATTATGCTAAGTGAAATAAGCCAATCAGTGAAAGACAAAGACCAAATGATCTCACTTACAAGAGGAATCTAGTGAACAAAATAAACTAACAAGTGAAATAGAACCAGAGACATGGAATCACTTTTTATTTTTTTAATAAAACCATGGGGACAGTCTCTGGAGGCTTAGATGGCCAAGCAGGCAGGGAACTGAACTATCCCTGCTCCAACTAGAGAAGTTTTTATTTTTATGATATATGGACTGTGCATGAAATAGGTTTGATTAAAGGGTTCCATTCCTAGTGAGGAGAAAAGCCTTAAAACCAGTGCCTTGGACTAAACCTAAAACCTGCTGCTTTAAAACTCAAGCAGACATTTCAGGCAAAACAAACACATCTTTTCATATCTTTTCACATCTTTAAAAAGGATGATAGTTATATAATGTTATTAACCAATGTTACCCCAATAAATTTAATTTTTTAAAAAAGTCGTTAAGTGGTACATATGTGTTTTAATGTTCCCAGAAAAATTCGCTTTCTTGTACCATTGATAAAAGCATTTAAATAGACAACTTTAATAACTCTAAAAATGTTATCAGTTTATCATTCCTATTCTATTTTGACTTTTTCTAAGTATAATGTTTAAGGTACCTTAAATGGTCCAAGAGAGATGGTATGGTATAGTGGGAAAAGCACCAAATTAGGACTCTGTATTTGTCTTCATTGCTAGATTGAGAGCTCCTGAAGACAGGAACTAAGTTTTCTTCTTCATGGTTGAATTGTCCTCAGCACCTAGAACAGCACATGATAACAAAGTTTAAATTTTAAGGCAAACAAACTTACTATTAGATAACTAGCAACAAAATAAATTCAGGTAGTTTATTTACTTATATCTTTCCATAATTCTTAAGGAAAAAATCATCTTTCTTGGTGAGCAACAAAATAAAGTCAGAACTTTGAAATACATTTTTGTTCCTAAGAAATTAACATGTTTAAAACATATAAAAACTAACAATTACTGGATTGTGACGAAAGTCACATACTAACAATGTTCTATAAATTCCTTGCCAGCAATTCTGAAATCCAAAAAGCTCTGGAAACCAAAAATTTTTGTTTTGGATTTTTAGTAACTTATTTGATAGTCAAATTGATCTAACCTAAATTTATCCAGCAGTAGTATCTGACCTAAACTGAATGAGGCTGTTTACGGTATTTATTTACCCTGTATGAAGAAATATTACCATTTTTAAATATGCAGTGTTTTCCCTGAACCGGCTGGAGTGTTACAGTATACATACAGCAGGTGGCATTTGTTTTCACACAAGTCTGCCAGACAACGCCAGGTATTTTCCTGCTTGCTTTACAAGGAAGAATCTAGAGTCCTACACCAACCTTTCTGAGGCCATGCTACTGGTCCCAATCCAATCTTTTCTGCTGCCATCTTGAGCAATACTTGAGGCCGTGCAAACAGCTCAGAGAGCCTTTCTGTCATGTCAATGGGAAAAATAAACACACTTCACAATGATATAGAAAGTTCCTGTTATCACTTTGTCAACGATCCCTTGTTTAAGAAGGAGCATCTTAGTCTTTTATAAAGTACCTGTTTTCATCACTGGACATTCGGTACCGAAGGATCATAATTTCGCTAATTGGTCTTAGCCTTGCAAGGGTATCTATCTGCTCAGCATATAGTATTTACCATTTCACTGACGCACATCTTGGGCAGGATGTAAGAATTTCTCTCACATTAAGTGTGGGCAGCAACGGATAGTTGTAGAGAGAAAAAAAAAAAAAATTCCCGGAGGCCTTAACAGGCTCAGCTCCAGCAATAAATTCCTTATTACTCCACGGAACTGGCACACTCTCCATGTATCTTTCATGGACCCCACCCTGTGACCTGCAGAACCATATCTAGGGATCTCAAATAAAGATCTTCTAGTAAATAGGGCGCGCTGTTCCTGTAATGCTAGAGGTAGTGGACCTGCCTATGTCCTAGGGTGGGCTATTACGGGCTTGGATAAATTAGGTAAGAAGATGTGAATGCAAACCACAATACCAACGTTTCCCGAGAACATTTCTTCTTAAGAAAAAAAAAAAGCAGACTCGAAAATGCCTCTCAGGAACAGCAGAGGTAGGGGGTAACACGCTCTACCGGACCCCCACCTACGTCCGGCACCATCCCTCAAGGGCCGGGTACTGGGCGGTTCCAGCGCAGGTTCTAAACTCCTCCCTTCTGGAGCTCATCCCGACCCTTACCGGCTACTTCCGGCCCTCGTGAACGCCCTCAACGCGCTTGCGCCGTTTTGATAGGCTTCTCGGGCCGAAGAAATCTGAGCTCTGCCTTTCTGGAACCGCCCCCGCCTGCCCTTCGCCCCGCCCGCTGTTTAGCGGCCCCCGCCCGAAATCTCGCGAGGGTAGGTGAGCGTCAGTATTTTACGAGCAACTAGCTCTTGCAGCTGCTGTAATTGCTGCTGCGGGAGAAAGTGGACTGTCTCTAGTCCGCGAGCCCGCCCTCCCCAGTTGAGGAGAGCCACCGCCTCTTTTCTTGTTCTCCTCTTACACCTATTGCCGGGAGCGGCGACAGCAACAGTCCCTTGGCTCAGCGCCGTCTCATCTCATCAGACGGCCGCTTTGCCGGTCTTTCCCGCAGCCGGGCAGCTGACGGCGCCCCCCTGCTCCTCACCGGCTCCTCTCTCTAGACTGTCTGTTCCCTCCTCATCCTCGCGCGGGACCCACCTCCCCACGGTCTCGCCAGGGTGGAGGACGACGAGCAGGAGACGAGAGTCACCCTCTCAGGCGACGTTGGCCCCCTCGCCCGCGGGTGTGTCCTATAAATGGCGTCGGAAAGCGACACGGAGGAATTCTTTGATGCCCCCGAAGATGTGCACCTAGGAGGCGGCTACCCTACAAGGTAAGTAGCTGTGGCCCAGAAGCCGGGCGCCCTGATCCCCCGGCTTCCCCGTGCTTTCCCCTTCCAACCCTCGCAGGTCCCGCTGCGTCCGCCACCGCTGCTCTTCAACCTCCGTCACTTCAGAGTGAGTCGGGGGATGGGGGATCGCCCACCTCGGGTAAACCTCTTCTTTCCCTGGCGAAAGGCCCCTGGGGCTCTCTCGGAACCCCTTTCTTGCCCAGCTTTCTGCGAGGTGGGACAGCTGACGTGCCTTAGAGTCGGCGGTTTGTGTTTGTGAGGTTCAGCGCTTACCTTTGAAACATCCGTTTTGGCCTTGGGGACCATAGATTAAAGGAGCAGTAATAGGATAAATTGCATTTCCCATTTTTTTCTCTCTTCTGCCGCTAACTTACCTCTTCATTTTAGAGGTAGCTGTAACTCTCCCGATTTTCCGTCCTGTTTTCCTTTCACAGAAATAAAAGGAGCGGCGGAAAGGGTTAGGTGTTTACTTAGGAAAGTACTCTGTCTGATGTACTCTAGATCAACAGTGTTTTATTAAATTACCACCTTACCGTGAGGCAAAGGAAATCGAAGGTCCTTTACCAATAGGGAGAATGCCGTTTTCGAAGGTATCCGCACATAAATGTACACAACCGACTACAGTGATAGAAACAAGTGCTGAGTAATCTAGTGGTTGGAAGGAGCCACAGCTTTGTGCTCTTTATCTAATTCTGCAAGATGTTTTAGTAGTGATTAATATGGGAGATTCTGAGTAGGAAGTACAGTAGTTGGACTGCTTCCCTTGCCTGAGACTTCTATTTACCCACTCCTCCACTAGTCAAAGTTGGAATAATGTTTATAGCGATTTTGCCAAACTCTTCTACGGACTTATGTGGGGCTAGAAGCAGTAAAGTATATTTTCATGCTGTGAGAACTTGAGAATTGGTAAAATGTGTATGTTAATATAAGGCACTAGTATGGTTTCAGTGGCCAGTTACCATCAATTTTCAAGCGTGTACCCCTTGGAAGAAAGACCTTGTTTGATGCGAATAAAGTTACCTGTACAATCTAGAAATCGTTCTAAAACCTAATATATATTACCAAAAAATTACAGCAACAAAGTCAAAGAAATGTACATTATATTACAAAAATTAACAGCAACAAAATCAAAGAAATTTATGTAGATAAATCACTGATGTGTGTGTTTCCACCAACCTTTTTCATATTACTATTAGGGGATTTTAGGGTGGCAGTGGCCAGTCATGAGATTGCACCGAATCTCCTTTGAATTCAATAGCTGAAACAAGTTCATAGCTAGGTGGTAGGGGATAGAAAATCCATTTGGATTTCCAAATACATTGAATCTCTTTGAAATTAAAATTTATTTTGGTTGTTTACCCTCAAACTGATGAACTGTCAGTTCAGCTTAAGTGAGAGATATAATAAAGTAATAAAGGATTACTAACTACTTTTGTGCTTGTGTGTGTATGTGGAAGGGGTAGGGAAAGCAAAATTGATGTAAGGGATTGTAATCAATTTAGACGTATGTGAATAGCGTTCTTTTAAAAAAAGATTTTATTTATTCATTTTTAGAGAGAGGGAAACAGTAATGTGTGATTGCCTCTCACTTGCCCGATCCTGGGGACCTGGCCCACAACCCAGGCGTGTGCCGGGACTGGAAATCAAACCGTCGACCCTTTGCTTCACAGTCCCGTGCTCCATCCACTGAGCCACACCAGCCAGGGCGAATAGTGTTCTCTTTTAATGAATAAAACATCTAATTTTGAAGGACAGTCGTGCCAGGACCTGTGTAAACTGCCAAGTCCAGCACCAAGCATGGAGAAATAACTCAAATATTCATTCCCTTCTCCTTCCTTTCTTGGAATTAGCAAAATTAACTTCATACAGTGCTTACTTTGGGAGGAAGTGTGCAGAACTCAAAGCTATTTAACTTATCTATACCAAATGAGTCATTTTGATAGAATTGATAGAGTCATTTCTTCCCTCATGGTACAATATAGCTTCTGAAGCTCTTTGATCCCTTGATGCTACTAGGGAAAAGTAAAAAATATTTTTTCTTCGGACCTAGTATTCTCATTTTAACTCAAACCTGCCCAAATGTTTAGCTTGTTCAGCCCTATGGATAAAACTACTGTGTCAGTCTAAATTGCAAGGCTTCATCCTGTAATAGTCAGGGGATTTGGAAGGGAATTAGCCTCACCTGGAGAACTGAATCTGAAAAGAACTAGCTGTACTGGGAAGACAGCAAAAGGTTGGCATAATTAACATATCCTCTATCTTTTGTGACAAGTTTTGTCGTTTGCATAAGGTACTGTGAGGAGACTTGGCTGGGTAACTAACAAACCTAGAAGTGCAGTGAAAAGTCTTGATTTGTGGAAGCAGATGGTGTCACTAGATATCTGGCCATCAGAATTATCTTCTGTCCTTTAATGTGAACTAGAGTAGCAAACCATCAAACTCTAAGAGGTTATCAGACTGAGTTTGGGTACTTTAAAAAATGTTTCTTGCTATTGTATGTTCTAGAATGCACAGATCATTTCACCAGATTTGTAGTAAGCTGAGTAGGCAGTTAAGAGTTACCTCATTTTTGTTCATCAGCAGAATCCAAATGCACAATCCATTCCTAGTATTGATTTCTTCTATTTCCCCTCCAATGGTGTCTTCAGCTTTATTCTACTCTTTGAAAGCAAATTTAATAAGTTAAAACTCATCCCATTTTTTATAGGAAGACTTTTGACTCCAATACAGGCTACTTTTCCACAGTGGCAGATCATGTCCACTTGACCAGCTTTGCAATGTGTACCACATTTATAATGCTTTATTTTGATAATATTTTATATCAGGTTTCCTTATTCTTATCTGTCTTCCTATATGAGGACCCTTAGGATCAAAGAGGTTAAGCGACAGCTGAGATTTGAAACCAATTCTTTAGACTCCTACTTTAAGAGGTTTTGCAATGCATCATAGCAGCCCTACACTCTGTGTGTACAGGGTATCCTCTTCCAAGAGATCTGGAGTAAAATGCTTTAGGACCAACTTCCTGAATTGAACTGATGCATCTATTTAAAACCAGCAGCCCAAATTTTTCAGTTTTCTTGGCTAGAAGTTCTCACTTTCTCTTTCAGGAATGTGTGTTTTGTTGCAGTCAGATAGGAATTTTATAGGGACGTCTAGTTAAAGTTCTTCACGTAAAATGTGAAAACCAAAGCCTGGAGAGGGAAAGTGACTTGTCCAAGGTACCACAACAAATCAGTAGCAGAGTTAGGACTAGAATCCCAGAGCAGTATCACAGTCTAGCGTTTTTGGGTTTTTTTTTTCTGCTACCATGCTGTCTTTTGATGAAGCAGGAAGGGGAGGAGGAAGTGTGCTATAGTAGAAAAAAGCCCTGGACTATATGAGTCATTTCATTTCCTCATCTTTAAATTGAGGAGATTCTGAGAACCCTCCCAACTCTAAAAGTCTCATTGTATGGAGGTTTAATAGTGTGCTTTTATTGATAAGCTTTTGTTCTTGGGAAATCTTTCCATGATTTTTTTTTTTTTTTTAGTTTTTAGTTGAACAGACTCGATGGTATTGGTACATGATTCAAGACCCATAGATTTCAAATTAAATATTTACTGGATAAATTATATATCAGATGAATGTTCCTGCTAGTTTGTGGATTATACATATGCATATTAAAGGCTGGCACTGAGAACATGTTACAAAATAAATGTGACATTTTTAGCATTCTTTATTTTTTTTAAAAAATTTTCATGGCAACCAAAATATTTTTGAGGTGTTGGAAGGAATAAGAGAGTGCTAACATTTTTAAAGTAGGAAGGGGCCAGAGATCATTTACCTCAGCCCTCCCATTTAACTGAAAGCAATCTAGGCTCAGAGAAGGGAAGTAACACATTGCTGATTGGTGACAGACTGGGAACTAGAACCCCAGTCTCCTGATTGCTCATTTATTCCATGCAGCTTTGTCTGTGGAAGGAGGGAAAGTGTTGCTGGGTATCCCTGCCCTAGGTCTCTGGCACTTACCCTCTTAGCAGGCCTCTTAAGGTGGTCTACTCTCATGGACAATGATTCTGTTTTTTCATGACTTGTGTCAGAGGACACTGACTGTTTAAAGATTCTGAATTTTCTCCAGGTCAGGATGAGCAAAGATTGCAGGGGAGTTGATCTAAGAACAGTTGTGGTTACTTATTTTATTTTTAGCAATGTAGTTAGTGTCAACTGCAGTCTCTCTTTGTAGATTGGAATAATGGCAAAATCTTGATTTTTAAGGCATGAGTTCCGAGGTCAAACAGTCCTGAAGAATTCATCCTAAAAAAAAAAGAAAGAAAAGCTGCCTTTGTTGAAAACTCAGCTTCTCACTTAGGCATCAGAAACATTTCTCCCTGAATTGAAAATTGATGCAGGTTTCACTGAAAATATTTGTATGATAAGGGTTATTTGTAGAAAGATTCCTTAAAAAATGGCTGTTCATGGATTGGCATTTAATCATAGATTGTATTTGATTGCTGTTGGCTTTGTGGGTTGACAGGAATATATTTGTAAATGCTGTTTTATCACACCCATGTAACATATTTATTGAAGTGGGGGGTGAACCTACATATTAATTAGTAAATTTAAGTTATAAATTTAGAGTCCTCCAAATGTCAATTGGTGACTTACAGAGGTAGGACAGTGGCAGTAGTGTGGCAGTTTGGGGGCTCACTTTGTATCTGTACAAACTCCTGTAAACTGAAAAATGTATTCTGTTCTTGTGATAACCTATTGCATAAATTGGGGTGATAATTTTTTATTTAAACGTTAAAAACCTAGGTAGCTATAGGATGTTAACAGTTCAGTGGTGGTCCTGCAGAAGAAAAAATAATTTCCAGTTGTTGGTATTTGAGACTTAGTTTGTGAAGTGCACATTACACAGCAATCCATGAGTTCTCTTTAATACTTTGACAGAGTCAGGTGGATTTGCCGAGGGAGCCCGTTGATGAGGCTGTTTGTTTCCTCATACTGTGCCTGCAATTCTAGTAATTACTTCCTGGGTTAGTATGGGTGAAGGAAGGGGGTGATGATGAGGGTGGTAGTGACGGATGGAGGTGGAGGTGGTGAAGGTAGCCCTACGGATTGTATTGAGAGTGGGTTATAAGGCTGCTCCCTGGGACATGGATAGCTGAGACACAACAAATCGAACCACTTAGTATTGTTTTAAATATGTACCTACATAGTGTGAATTAAATCTTTTATTTTTACATTTTATTTTTATTCTTCAACACTGTGCTACAGAAAGTATTTTTAAAGTATTTTCTTTTGCTATGTGAAGAATTTCCTTCTCGTTTTCTAAATAATAAAGGCTGGTTTTTCCAAAATAAATAAATAAATAGCCCTTTCGTTAAGAGATTAATAATGGCCCAAAGAAATACTTCAAACAAAATTTAAAGTAATAAAAAATTGTTGGTACTTTATAATGTCCTTCTTATATTTAACTCGAATTGATGTTAACATTTCTGTTTTCTACTCAGAGCTAAGCTATTTACTACCAACTTTCCTAAATCCTTTCCTCTCTCTAACTGTTGGATGTTATTCTGCTGACCAGCTAAACCTTTAATTGGGTGCTTTCCTTACTTTTCAGAGCAGAGCCCTATTTATTTTATTTCAGACTGAGCAGTCTTTGTGTTAGTCTGTCATCTCATGATTCAAAATTGAGGAGAAAGCACATAAGACATAATGTGGGTCTCAGGCTTGATGGCAACCCCAATGTTTTTCCCCAGTCAGTATACAAATTTATCTTGGTTACTATAGCAACCAGCTTATCAGTTATTCTTCTAGCTCTTTAGCCTTCTCTCAGCTATTAGGATTACCATATAATCAGGTTCTGCTAAAGCTCTTCAGGTGTTAGAATTTTATTACCAGCCGCAGCTGTTTGGCAGTTTACAGTTTGGCGTTCCATCAGGATCCATTGGTTTCTGGTCCGCAAAACCTTCCTGTCTCCAAACATTTTAAAACATACAGAATTTAACAAGGACGTATTTAGGCAACACTTTTCTCATACTAATTTTCTCAGTTCCACTGTTACTCATTGTTTTGAAGATTGGATGCATTGCATCACTGGCTTTCAATGTCTGTCCCTTTGTAATATCTAGAATAAATTTAAAGATCAAGAGTGACCATTTAAGAAATGTATTTGCAGATGTGATTTAGTTTCTGGATCATCACTAACTACCTGAAGTGACTTAAAAGCACCTTGATTCATCAGCAACCACCAAATAAATAATCTGGCTTCTAACAAAAGTGGCTTCTGTAGGTTGTAGAAAGAATGTTTGTCCTTATAGATTAATTCATTCTAATTTGGGAAAACTGTTTAGAAATTTAATAGGAAATTTAATAGTTTTGCAGCCTTTGAATAAACAGGAAAGGAAACATAAAGACTGAATAGTTATATGGATCTTTATTGTGTCTTTTTGTTTCCTTAACAAAAACATCTTTTTTTCTCTTAAAAATTTGAGAACTCATAATTAAAATAGTTTTAAATTATAGATGTTTAGTTGTCATGCTAAAAAAGGCTGTTGAAGAAATAGAGTATATTAGTTTATGTATTAGTGTTTGTGTTAGTGTTTCTTTTGGGTGCTCATGCTTGTTGATTTTCTGTGGTGTAGTAATACCTTGTAAATATGCACAGTTAATCTCTTCAGTTAACTAAATTGGAGGTGGTTAATCTGTTAGTGATTGAGCAGATATTGGTATCTATTTTTGTACATAACAATAAGTAATATATTTTTAAAAATCAGTAAATTTTAGTCTTAAGACATGATGTGTGCTTTTCCAAAAATGTTCATCTTTCCAAGTTGGAAGATTATGTAGTAAATTGTAACTTTGTAAAATGATTAAATTAAATCTTCCTGGCTTGAATTTGTATTGAAATTGTGATTTGACTGATTTCATTGTAACACTAGTATATCCTATTCATACTGTGGTTAAATTCTGATAATGCCCCAAGGAAAACTTTATTTTAATTGCACATATAGACTTATAAGCAGAAAAAGTTTTACTTTTTCCACAGGGCCCTAATCGTTGAAATTTTAAAAAGGAAGGGGGCCAGAAGAAGGGTAAAATGATTTTAAAAAAGAAAAGAAAGGCCAAGGGTGAAGCATAAAAGTTTCGGAAACTTCTCACAGAAAACTTAAACAGTATTTCCAGCAGGCAGTTTGTAACAGAGTAAACCATATCTCTGTAATATCTACTAGACTACTAGTAATTGTAATAGACTATTCCAGTACCAACTCATTGAACCATGGACATTCTTATGAACCACAGGTCAAGCTTTCTAGAGAACCAATAAATAGAATGTAGAGCTTTATTCAAACTCACTTTCTCAGAAGCAGGCATCCTGGTTCTTAAGTAGGCTAAAGAGAGAAGGTGGGAGTGTTCTTTCTGGCATTGCTCGTGAACCGGAAAGACTAGCCATGGATGACTTAATATCCATAGACCTGTTTTAAATTTGTTCTTTAAAGTTTTTATTTAAATTTGAAGACTGAGGGAATCATTGTTCTGGTTATTAGCAGTAGATTAACAATGCATATGTTTTTTTAAAAGCTCTGTTTTAAAATCCGCTTCTCTATTCCTATCAAATTGATAATAGCAGGTGGTTTGAACATTTCCCCCTGCCCCGTTTCCACCCCATTCACCTGCAGCTTTCTCCTTCCTAGTTTATACAATATCATTAGTACAGAGATTTTCCAGCATAACTTGTCCCTTCCAACTGAGAAGGAACATTGAAATATAATGGATGAGATAAAATGGGTGTGTCTTTGGGAAAGAGTAAGGGAAAGATCCATTAAATTGAATATAGGGGATGCATTGGTAAGTGGGATTGGTTAGTGTCACAGGTTGGGGATAGATTATTGGGTTAGTGAAAGATAGGTGAGCAGAATGAATAGATAGCGTGATAAAACTAGTACCTTTGTTGAGTGAAAGTGTGTAGTTTTGTCAATATTTTGGAACTGATATTTTATCTTTATTGTATTGACTTTAGAGATTAAGGCTAATGACTGAGATCAGCCCCTTTTTCCTTTAAGTGAAATTTACTATCCCTGTTTTGTCTCAAATCATAACTCTTGCCTGGTGACTTTCATTAACTTTTGCCTTATTTCCCAGCATAAAGATGTACACAGTTGATGTGTAACAGCGACAAAAAAGGTTTAAGTGGCAAGTAAGCAGGCATACTCCAGTGTTCCCTGCTCCTCACACTTCTACTTTGAACTTCTGGTTCTTTCGTATCTCTGCCCCACCCCCCTTCCTATAAGAGTTAAGAGGGAGGAAACGGGAAGGGGCTGAGGCAAGGACAGTGATTTGGATTCATATTTATGGGACCTTTGTAACTTGGGGACATTTTGTACACAGTAAATATTAAATGTTAACAGTGAAGCCTTGGGAAGTATTGCCAGTTATCCTGAAGTCATATCAGTTCCTTGTTACTGTTTTTCCCAGGGATTAATCTGTTCACAGTAAGAAACTAGTATAGTCTTACATGTTGTTACATGGTAAGTAATTATAATGCCATACTGTCAACTTATGTTAGCCTTTAGTTTTCTAAGAGCTTTTATTCATATTACCTCTTCTGATTATTCTGTAGTTCTGTGAGATAGAAGGACAATTTTTGTGAAAAAGGTAGGACAACTATTATCCTAATTTTACAAATAAGAAAAGTTAGGGTGGATAAGGAATAGCCAGCAAACGTGGAACTTCACTAATTTGTGGTGATTAGATCATGGTTTTGAATGGAGATGTAAAATTTTAGGTTCTTCCCTACTTTCCTTTTGTAAACTATAAACATTTCTGAAGCTACATCTTAAGTATGAATTATTAGAATGATGAGGCTAACTCTTCTGCCATTTAGAAGTGTATAATTTACTGTTTAAAGTAATAAACGATATTTTTATGCTCTTTTTAAGCTTTGACAGAATTGATTATGTTATGGTAGTTAGGTCAGAAAATGACCTTGCTACTTAAAGTGCTGGAATCCCAGACACTGCTAAGCATTTCAAAGATATGTTCTTTGTTCCTAGGGGAAAACCCCTCAAGATGTTGAGCCACTGCTGATTTGGGCTTCTGTGCTTCATCAAAAAGGCTGGATCCCAGATTTTTGTTTTCTGTTATTGTTTTGTAGATAGTTGTCACTTGTTTACGTAGGCCACAGTGTTTGGTTTTTCAGTTCAGTGGGGGTTGGTGTAACTCTGATTCATATTCTGGCTACAAGCCACTAATTGGAAACACAGTGTTTCCCTCCCACCAGAGGTGTCTTTCAGCAGTCATAATAAGTACATATGGTAGTTATTAATATTTTCCACCTAATCAATCCTCTGTAGACCGTCAAATAGGAAAAATGCATTTCTACTAGCTAAATAATTAGAAAAATTACATTATCAGTAATTACTATTTAAGACTTAAATAAGATTGAATAATCTTTTATTAAAGATTTTATTTATTTATTTATTTTTAGAAAGGGGAAGTGGGGGAGAAAGAGAAACATCAGTATGTTGTTGCCTCTTGTGCACCTCCTACCGGGGACCTGGCCACAACCCAGGCATGTGCCCTGACTGGGAATTGAACTGGTGACCCTTTGGTTCACATGCTGGCACTCAATCCACTGAGCCACACCAGCCAGGACTGAATAATCTTTTTTATAATAAATAAATAAATGTGGCCTACCTAATGTTTTATGTAGGTAAGCATTCTAGGTAATTTGAGATTTTTCTAAAATATTTACCAAATCTTTAATACTTATTTTATTAGAGAATACAAAACTAGAAATTCAAATAATGTACATAAAGCATATAAATAGAATTTATAAAATAAAGTGTTTAATATTAAATCTTACTAAAATTTGTTCAGTTTTCTATTATTGATGATATTGAGGGAAGACATGAATAATTAAAAGCAACCGGTTATACCAAAACCTCAATTCAGCCATTGGTTCACAACCACCTTTCCCATCAAACCTTTTATCAGGTAACAGTGAGAAAAACTTACAATTTAAATTAATAAATGGTTTGGTTTGATTTTTTTTTCTTTCTCTGCCCATTTTTAGTGCTGAGCAGTGAACTCAGAAGGAGAAAATTAAAGAATCTCAAAATCTAAATAATCAGGTCATTGATAATAGAATTGATTTATTTAAATGTTTTAAGAAGGGAGGTTTTGACAAGTTCTTTAGAACTCTTAATTTTTATATAAGGTGACCTATATAAAGTTATTGACATTTACTTCTTCAAAAAGATTTTATTTATTAATTTTTAGAGAGCGGGAAATGGAGGAAGAAAGGAAGGGAGAGAAACATGTGAGAGAGAGACGTCTATTGATTGGCTGCATGTGGCCCACACCCCAACCAGGGACCTAACTCACAACCCAGGCATGTGCCCAGACCAGGAATCTACCTGCAACCTTTCACTTTGTGAAATGCCACCCAGCCAACCGAGCCATACCGCTCAGGGCTTGGCATTTACTTTTTAAGATGAGTACACCATTGGATGTTTTAGATAACTTACAAAATCATATTAGCACATTAACTTTTATAATACCAGCTTGTAGCCTGACATCTTGTCTACTTTTCATAAAGTTACAAAGTGATTTAGCGTGATAGCATTAGCATGGACTTCCAAAGACAGTCAGTCATAAATTTAGTTATCTGTTGCCGTTGTGACTTTATTATAAATCACCTTAAATCAGCCCTGAGTGGTGTGGCTCTGTGGTTTGGGTATCATTTCACAGACCGAAAGGTCCAGGTTCAATTACCAGTCAAAGCACAAGCCTGGGTTATAGGCCAGGTCCCTGGTTGGGGGAGTATGAGAAGCAACCAACTGATGTTTCTCTCTCACGTCAATGTTTCTCTCCCTCTCTCCTTCCCTTACCTTCTCTCTAAAAATAAATGAAAGTTAAGAAAAGAAATTACTTTAAATCATTAATAGATACGACTTTTCTCTACCCCCCATGTTGACAAATTGGAACATTGTGATACAGGCACCCTACCTTGGAGTTTCTGTTTTAATGCAGGTATTTTTCTAATGGTCATAGACGTAAAAGGTAGAATGTTTTTAGTTTAGAATTTTTGTAGGCCCAGGAACCTGATGTATTTTGTTATTTTTTTAATAAGTAGATTATCAAGCTGGGTTGGTTTTTTTTTTCCAGGAATAGGGCATAAAACGCAAGGAATTATGTGAATCAGTTTTGAAAACTCAGGTTGTCATTTTAGACAAGATAGTTGTGTAAAGGTCCACTTTAAGTTTGTAATTACTTTATATGAGGCTAAACTTTTATTATAAAATTTCCTTTGACTTTAATATAGATCATTTATTTTAAAATATTTCCACAAAACCTACTTACAAAAAACATAGCACCATCATGCAAAATTTCTTCACCATCTATTTCTATTAATATCATTTATAAAATAGTTATTAGGTATTTTAGGTATATTCTATTTCTTGGCTTTCATAGCATTTAAAACTTAAAATGGTCTTTCAGCCTTGGCTGATGTGGCTCAGTGGATTGAGCACCAGCCTGCGAACCAAAGGGTCACCAGTTCAATGCCCAGTCAGGGCACATGTCTGGGTTGCAGGCCAGGTGCCTGGTAGGGGCATGTGCGAGAGGCAACCACATATGGATGTTTCTCTCCCTCTCCTCCCTCCCTTCCCCTCTCTAAAAATAAACAAAATCTTTTTAAAAAATAAATAAAATTGTCTTTGAAACGATAATAAAAGTAGTAATTCACATCTTCACTTAATTCCCTCTTAGGATAACTGTCATGTCCTGATCAATGTGGCTAGGTTGGTTGGACATCACCCCACAAAGCAAAAGGTCTCAGATTTATTCCTCATCAGGGGACATGCCTGGATTGCTGGTTCGGTCCCAGTTGGAGCACAAACGAAAAAGAATGATCAATATTTCTCTCTCAATGTTGATGTTTCACTGCCTCTCTTTCTCCCTCCCTTCACCTCTCTCTAAAAATAAGTGAAATCTTTTAAAAAGACAACTGCCATAACTATATTCTTGGCTTTTTGTTAATCTTGTTAATTAACCAGTATTGCCATATATCTAGGGGAATTTGAGCAATTCCTACTTTTTCGAGTGCCCATTTAAAACATGACATTTTAAAAAAGATTTTATGTATTTATTTTTGAAGAGAAAGGGAGGGAGGAAGAAAGGGAAACATCAGTATGTGGTTGCCTCTCATGTGCCCCCTATGGGGACCTCGCCGGCAACCCTTTGGTTCGCAGGCTGGCACTCAATCCACTGAGCCACATCAGCCAGGGCTATATTGTTTCTTAAAAAAAGATTTTAGTTTATTTTTTAGAGAGAAGGGAAGGGGAGAGAAAGAAAGAGAGGGAGAGAAACATCATCGATTACCTCTTGCACTCCTCCAGCCAGGGATTTAGCCTGTGACCCAGGTGTTTGCCCCGACCAGAACTAAACCAGCAGCCTTTCAGTTTGCAGGCTGGTGCTTAACTCTCTCAGCCACACCAGCCAGGGCTAAAACATGACATTTTAGGTTGTACTAGCAAATTAAGACTCACTTATGATTGCTTAGCACTTATTTTTTTCCTGCTCTTCCTAGATTGTTCAGGTTTAGCTGGGATTGTGACTTTGGTAGTAGCCACCTTAAATAGGTCTGTGAAAATGGGTGTCATGCTGTCATCAATGATTTGAGTTTGAAAGGCCAGCAAATGATTTTCTCTTACATCTCGTTTCTTTGAGTACTGTTACTAGATTGAAGGTGCTGCTTGACTCCCAATCTTCTATGTGGGTGTTCTTTGCTTAGCATATAATCTAGGAAATTTGCGATTGTAATTTGAGATTGTAACTAATTAATAAAATCAGTGTATGCATTTCAGTTCCATCAAATATTACAGGATGCCAAAATTTTAAGTCTGTGCACTTAGAGCAAGATTTAAAAAATAAAACAGTATCTTGTTCTCCCAATTCGAACTTTTTAAAATTTTTGTTCTACCTTGAATTTGGTTTTGTTTTTGCTGTTTACCAACCTGGCCTAAGTGGTGGGAAAAATCCTCAAGTCAGTGTTTTTTGAGCACCAGAACCCTTCCAATTGCTAATTTAGATTTAGCACTTTTAAATTGGCATTAGTTTGCCATCAGATCTTCCTATTTCAGCTAGCTGGGCTTTAGAAAGCAAAACCCTTTAATTACCTGCTTACTTTAATGGCTGGCCTTATCTGCTCATATCCTGTTTACCTCAAGGACCTTAGAATCACAGCACCTTCATTGTACAGGCACAGTGTTTTTTACTCTGCTTGATTCAGTTCCTTGAGGTGCTGTTTAAGCTCATGTTACTTTTATATTTTCCTGATGGCGAAGGCAAAAATAAGAGGGGGTTAAAAACAAAATCAGGCCATAGGGTAATTCTCTGTTAAGCCCTTTTATAGTCAACTTCCTCTAAGAAAAATGTTTCCCAAGCCGCCAGATTTAGTCTAGCCGACTCATTCTATATTCCCTGCTTCCATATTCCCTTATTTTTACCTCTTTTGGAGTTTGTCAGGAATTTTTCAACCTGACAAGAAGCTTCTTCAGAGCCAGCCACCTTTTTTCCTTAGAGCCTTAAAAAATGAGTCTTCTTACTAACAGAAAAAGAAAGAAGACCTTCTTAGTTCATTTTTCTGTGTGCCCAATTTTTTTGGTATATTCTTCTCACCCTGTATAATGGGAGGTCTGGAGATGGGAATGTTAAGTGTGAGATCACTCATGTTTTATTAGTGTACTGTAGGAGGTAGAACTTGGAGTTCTAGTTGTTTACTATGAAACAGGTGTTAAGTGTTAGGCTTAGTCTGTACACTCCTTCCTCCCTGTTCTCAGAAGGCTTACAGAGTTGGTTGGTTTGTATTTTAAATAACCCTCAGGTTAGAAGTAAAGAAACACCAAGCCCAAAGTGCAGAGGATCTGGGTATAGCTAAAAGGTGAGAAACTTAGACATAGGATCCAGCTCTTTGAAACCAGAGAAATTCAGTATTCTTTTTTAAATATTATTTTTAGAGAGGGGAAGGGAGGGAGAAAGAGAGGGAATGTGTCGTTTCTTCTCACATACCCCTAACTGGGGACATGGCCGGCAACCTAGGCATGTGTTCTGACTAAGAATCAAACCTGTCACCTTTTGGTTTGCAGGCCAGTGCTCAGTCCACTGAGCCACACCAGCCAGGGCTCAGTATTCTTTATAAAATTAGACTTAAGCACTTGCACCATAATTTTAAGTCCTAATTACCCCAAAGCTAAAGTGCCTGAGGGATAAAGATTGGAGTTTAAAATTGAAACAGGTGATCTAATGATTGCCTGGAGAGAAACCACTCACTGAAGCTCTGAAAAAGCAAGTTACACTCTTACTGCCATGTCAGTGCCTGATTTTGAATCATTGGTTTTGCAATAAGCCAGGCAGGCAATGCAATTAGCTTCTATTTGGGGAATCTATATGGGTTCTTAGTACACACTCACATTGATTGACATTCAAATCTAAGAGCTATTAGTGCTTCTGCTTGTGGGAGGATGTTGAGATTATGTCTTGAAAGAATTGAGAAGCAAATTATATTTCATATTGCAGAAGGCTTATGAGTTTTTTATTGATAAAGAAATGATACACCTGAAATGTTTCTAATACCCTTTTCATAAAGTGTCCTAAAATGACTTTGTATATATAGTAACTGAATCCCTTTTTAATGACAACATGATTTTTCTTAAATATTTTATTTATTTATTTTTAGAGAGTAAGAGAGGGAGAGAAACATCAATGCGTGGTTGCCTCTCACATGGCCCCCACTGGGGACCTGGCCTGCAACCCAGGCATGTGCCCTGACTGGGAATCAAACCAGCTACCCTTTTGTTAGCAGCCCACACTCAACCCACTGAGCTACAGCAGCCAGGGCTGATTTTTAAATTTTTTTCAGTTTATCGATGACAGAGAGAGAGTTTTGTTGCTTCACTTACTTATGCATTCATTGGTTGATTCTTGTAAGTACCTTGACTGGGGTTTGAACCAGCAACTTCAGAGTATTGGGATGACACTTAAACCAACTGAGCTACTCAGCCAGGATGATGATAACATAATTTTAATTGATACTTATCTAGAAAGTTGGCTTTTGATATCATTTGTCCTATATATAAGGTTAACCTCATTTTGAATATGTTAACTGAGGACCATTTTTGAGTGATATAAAAGTGATTATAAGTCAGTTTATGTACCTGGAGATTTTGTCAGTTGGTTACAGTAGCCCTCTTATTAGGGCAGGGGGTTGGTGGAAGACAAGCTAAGCTAAAATAATGAAGCTATTAGTACATCTTTCTACTCTTCACTGAGTGTTTTATACATAATAGCATATGTACAGTATTTGCATCCAGGCATATGCACTTAATGTACTGTCCGGAAAAGCTTTGACTAATTTCACACCTTTACAATTTTTCCCAGTCAGTGAATGCTATTGAATGCGTAGGTGAATATTTATTCAATGATACTGGCCATGCAGTTCCTCCCACTTTGTCCCTTTATCACACACTAACAAATTGTCCACCTAATTAATTTGGGGGTGGGGTAGAGTTGGCAGATACAGGACTCCCAGTTCAATTCCAATGGCAGATAAACATACTGAAAATGTATTTGTTGTTTATCTGATACTGGAATTTAACTGGGCACCCTATATTTATAGTTGTTAGATCTGGCAACCCTAAGTTGGGGAGAAGCAGAAGACTAGCGGATATGGGTACACTCGTTGGACTTGGATACAACTAGAATGCAATGACAAGGGTAGCCTTTACTAAGACAAAAATACCAAAAGTGCAATGTTGATTTTAGAGTCCAACACCTTTATCTTTGGAAGTACATTAGTGAAAACAAAGCTCACAAATAGCAAAACTTAACAATATATCATTTAGGGATATATTAACATTTTTAAAATGAAAAGGTAAAGGAACAATAAACTAAATCTGAGCTACTGATTCCTTCTAAAAGAAAAACCAGCAGATGGAATAAGAGCACACAGGAGCTGCACTACTCTTGATACTGTTCTCATTCTCAGGTGACATGATGAGTCACAGTTAATTTTATTTATGTTTTAGAATTACATTTGTACTCTTTTGTGCATATCAAATATAGAATAACAGTTTAAAAGTTAAATTAAAACATAGGCTTTGCCCTGGCTGGTGTGACTCAGTGCATTGAGCGCTGACCTGGGAACCAAAGGGTCGCCAGTTCAATTCCCAGTCAGGGCACATGCCTGGATTGCAGGACAGGTTCCCAGTAGGGGGTGCGTGAGAGGCAACCACTCATTGATGTTTCTCTTCCTCTCTTTCTCCCTATCTTCTCCTTTCTAAAAATAAATAAATAAAATCTTTATAAGAAAACATAGGCTTCAATAAGAAACTTAGCCAGTAAGCATAATTTCATGGCTTGTACTTTCCAAAATAAACTCAGGTTTAAAACGTTGGGGCATTTATTTCTTCCTTTTCTTCTCCAGATTAGCTTCTTTAGTTCTTTATATTACCTTCTCTGTTTCTAGAACATTCACAAAATTGGTTTCTCGCTTTTGCATATGTTCTATTTTGTCAGTGTTTCTTTTTAAATGTGGTGTACCAATGGTACACAGTATTCTTTTTTTTTTTTTCTTTTTTGGTACACAGTATTCTTAAGTGTGCTCTTGTCAGCAAGGCATAGAATAGAATTCACCACTCCCCTTGCCCTGGACATAATAGTTCTGTTAATTCAGCATAAGGTCACACTAGTTCTCTTGGCAGCCATTTCACAGGCTTTTACTCTGAGCAATCAACAAAGATACCTAAATGTTTTCACATGATTTGTTGCTAAGTCATTATCTCACCAATCATGCATTTTACACTTACCCTACTATATTTCATTCTGTTAAGATTTGGCCCATTGCTCTAACCTTATGAAATATTTTTGGATCCTGTCAGCCAGTATACTCCCTATCCCTATCTCAACTTTTGTGTTATCTGTAAGTTTGATAGTTATTCCATTGGTGTCCTCATCCAAGGCATTAATAAGAACATCAAGTAGGATAGAGCACAGGACAAATTATTTGATGTTTCCTTATGGTCTTCCTTTCAGTCATTAATCAGCACAACTTGGATAATGTTCTCGCACCACTTACAAACAAACCTAAGTGTATTCTAGTCTACATCTCTTTGTTGTCTAAGAGGATATCATGAGAGAATTCTAAAACTTAGTACTTAAGTCTAGATTTGTCTTTTGCATGTGTACAATCCAGGGTGGGGCAAAAGTAGGTTTACAGTTCATATGGAAAAAATACAATAATTAAATGTACTTTTGCCACACCCTGTATATTCTAGGCCACTAACCCTATCAAGAAAGGAAATTAGGTTAATCTTGCATGATTGGCATCCTGTGAATGCTTACTGACTCTTAATGAGTACCTTCTTCCCAGGACTAGGGTCCTTAAACTATTTAACAGTGTACTGAAGAATTTTGCTTGGGCTTGACATCAAGCAAATCTATTTATGGTTTGTACCATCTACCTGCTTTACAGTGTTGGTTTTTAGAGTGTCTACTTATCATCTTCTTCCATCCTCCATGATTCCTCAAAGGTGTTACATAGGTATTGAGCTCTGTAAATTCTCAGAGTATGCTGAGATATAATTTGCCTGGGATGGGAGAACTGAACTCATTTAGATTAGCAAGGCACTTTTATCTCCTTGAATGCTTTGGGATTCGGTTTCCTCATTCTTACATTTTGTTTTTCCCTGTCTGGTTTGACTATCAGTAATTTTAATTGGAAAAGAAAGAATTGAAGCAGACTTTTAAATTATACTATTTATCCACATATAAACGGTCCTGCATTTTCTTTTTCTTGTTTTTGTTCTGTTTAATTATACATTAAAATAAAGAAAACCTTTGTCTCTGGTAATTTTTTTTTAAATCCTAGCACATTCTGAGAGCTGTCTTCCTGATTACTGTTCTGATAGGTTTTTGCAGTTTTCTTTGAATATGTACCCTTTCCATCCCTCTAATCTTTTCTGTGTGTTTTCATTTGATTTTTTTCTGTCCTGGCTGGTGTGGCTCAATGGCTTGAGTGCTGGACTCTGAAGCAAAGGGTCACCGGTTCGATTCCCAGTCAGGGCACACGCCTGGGTTGCAGGCGGGTCCCCAGTGGGGGGCATATGAGAGGCAACCATGCATTGATATCTCTGTCCGTCTTTTTCTCTCTCCTTCCCCCCTCTCTAAAAATAAATAAAATATTTTAAAATAAATAAATAAATAATTTTTTTCTTACGGCGTGTCACCGTGGAGATGCAATGAACAAAATTCAGACCATAAGAAATTCTACAGGATGAGCAACTTTGTTTGTTTGTTTGTTTGTTTGTTTAAGACTACTTTTTGGCCCTGGCCAATGTGGCTTAGTGGATTGAGCACCAGTCTGCCAACTAAAGGGTTGCTGGTTCAATTCCCAGTCAGGACACATGCCTGCCTGTGTTGCAGGCCAGGTCCCCAATAGGGAGTGCTCAAGAGGCAATCAATCACACATTGATATTTCTCTCCCTCTCTTTCTTTCTCTCTTCCCCTCTCTCTAAAACTAAATAAAATCTTTTTTAAAAGACTATTTTTGGAGAAGTTTTAGGTTCACAGCAAAATTGAAAGGATGATACAGAGATTTCCCACATACCGCCAGCTGCCACACATTCAGAACCTCCCCCATTATCAACATCCCCCACCAGAGTGGTGCACTTGGTACACTTGATGAACCTACATTGACACATCAGAGTTGCATAACGCCCATAGTTTACCTTAGAGCTCACTCTCAGTATTTGTACATTCCATGGGTTTGAACAAATATATAATGACATGTATCCATCATTATAGTATCATATAGAATAGCTTCACTACCCTAAAAATCTTCTTCAGGATAAACAACCTTGTTTCTCAACACATGAACTGTAAGAAATAAGAGATCAACGGGAAACTGCTGACTGAAGGAGGCATATTAACTGATATGGACCTTATTTGGATATTGATTGAAATGAACCAACTATAAAAAAAATTGAGATAATCCAGGAAATATTGACTGTATATAATAAGGAATTATCAAATTTGATAATAATACTATGGTTATGTCTTAAAGAGAAATGATTTTTAGATACTTAATCAAATGTTATGGGTAAAAATCAAATAATTTCTGAGATTTGCTTCAAAATAATCTGGCAGGGGAGTTAAGGGAAGGTATTGATTTTGACCATTATTGAACATGATCAATATGTTGTACATGTGGGTTCATAATATTATTCTCCTAATTTTGTATATGTTTGAAATAGCCAGAATTAAAAGTTGGTCCCAAGATATTTTTTATGGGCATATCCATTGTTATTGGCAGATTCAAGACTAAAACTCAAATCTCCTCATTCCAGCTCATGTTCTTTTACTATGTAGCTAAATTTATAGACCTTCTACTTCCAGGTGCATGTCAGTTTGCCCTTTCAATCTCTGGGACCCCCATGCCTTCCCTGGGAAATTTGTGGTGGTACTTCTAGATAATCAAGACTTTGGTAAATGGTCAGTTTCACTTGTCTGGCTACCTACCCATGTGAAACCATGAGGGGTTTAATAGAATTATTAGGGTAAATCAACAGGCTGCATAGGTTGTTAGAATCAGCAAAGAGACTTGGGTCCTAGTCCTAACTTGGCCTTTGATTTTAGCATAAGCTGTAGGAGGTCAGGGATCATGTCTGCTTGGTTCACTGCTTTACACCCCTGCCGACCTAGCACTGTGCTGCTGTTATATGCTAAGCACAGTGGGTAAGTGTTAAATGAATGGGTTAATTTAACCTTTCTTGGCCTCATTTTCTTCCCATGTGAAATGAGATTGTTGATCTAAATGACATTCAAGTTTCCTTCAAACACTAAAAAAATTATTCTTCCCTGCTAATTTTTAAAAAACCCTTTTAGGATTTTGAAAAGAATTACTGAATATCTTTAACATCGATAGGTAGTATGCTCATTTCTAACACCTGTGACAGAAAACCCACAGTTATGTAGCATCCAAATCTCTTAAAAATAGCCTACTAGCATGCATTTTCTGTTGGGTTGATTTTGATTCCATAAAGTAAATGAATACTTTTCACAACATTACTAAATTAGAGAGTCAGGTTTAAAAAGTTTCAAAGTCAAACTCCATAAGAGGGTTAATAAAATGTTGGGTTGCTTGTGTATTTGTACTTTTCACTAAAATTGTATTGATTGCAGTATTATGTTAGTTTTATAAAGTTTTTGACATTTTCCCTCCTGCTGAAACTTGGTGGACAACTTTTGGGTAAGTTTCAGTTATTGTCACCACATCCAAATCTCGGTGACTAAGCACCTGCCTTTAGGACTAATGACCTTACTACTCTGATGAAATTTTGCCTCAGGTATCTGAAGGTCATCACTGGATCTGGTCAGAGTTTATACAAGAAAAATAATTCCTACACTGTCCTGTAAAATTATGAAAGCAATGCTCTGAAGTAATATAAAAAATTTAAATAATGAATATTGTGCGGATATGAAATGCCTTGGTACTGAACACAAACACCCTAGCTGCAAAAGGAAAACTCCTATAATTTAAAATGCTAAATAGATAGGGACTAGAGTAAGCATCTGTCACACATTATTTTATATTCAAACATGAGCTTTGTTAGTATAAACTCAACACAGCGAGTGTGTGAAAATAATTTTTATAGAAAACAGGATATAGTGAATTAAATATTCTATCACAAGTTGCTGAAGTACAAATCTGAAAATTACTTTTATATTTAAGACCTATGTGGAAGCCACGCGAAACATAATTTTAGTATTTGATCTGCAAGCCATGTGACTTTAAAAAAAAAGCAATGCTTGTTTAAAGCAGACTTTATTTTAAAGCTGTTTCAGTTATTGCTTGTTTTTTATGGTTAAATTTAATAGTACCATTGATAGATATGTCTTCAATTTCCTATACCATGCTAGAAAATCAAAGATTTACTCTGTTTTTAACAAGTGTTAATATGTTGAAAAAGCTTTTATGCTATTAGGTAATCAAGGAAAGTAAACCTTGCAATAAGGACATTTATTGTTTAAATTAAACTTTTCGGTTACCAGATATTTAAATGTGTCAAAAATATGTTTTAAAAATACTCTATGATAAAATCGTTTGAAATGGAAAATAAACTTTTGAAGTTCTCATTTGGGTTTGTTAGGTTTTATTTAAAGTAAGGAATACCACCAATACTTAAAGATTTCTCACTTGTGTGGGGTGTACTAAAACTTATTTTAAGTATACATTTAGACTTTTTCATGGAAAAATTACTCACTTTAACCTGTAAGAAGGAAGAAGCTAATTTGCTCAATTTCATATCAACAGAAGATTCTGAAAGAATATTTTTCTAGTTAACTAAAAGTATCAAAGCATTACTGGACATTTCTGCGTATGTGTGTGTGTGTGTTGGATTATGCCCATATTTGGGGGGAGGAAAATCATAGGGTATAAAACTTAGATCATTAATCATGTTATAAATTACATCTTCACTCCCAAAGTAATAAAAGGTCTTAACATTTTCTAAAATTACAAGAACTCTATATTTCTTAAAAGAATTTATTTATTTTTTGGAGAATGGGAAAGAGAGGGAGAGAAACAACCCAGGCATGTGCCCTGGCTCGGAATCGAACTGGTGACCTTTTGGTTTGCAGGCAGGTGTGCTCAACCCACTGAGCCATACCAGCCTGGGTTAAAATTACAGGAACTCTGAAAACCCTTGCTTATAGGTCTTGCAGCTACTTGGTTGGGAAAGCCAAGAGTAGAACTTAATTTTCTTGACTTCTGGTCTCCTATTTTTTTCTGTCCCCAAACTCGAATATGAATATGGTCATGCACTACACCAACAGGGATATGTTTTGAGAAATGTATGGTCAGGTGATATCATTGTGGGAACATAATAGAGTATACTTACATGACCCTAAATTGTATAGCCTACTACACGTAGCCTATCTAGCCTATATGGTATAACCTATTGCTGCTAGGCTAAAACCTATACAGCATGTCATTGTACAAAACAACATGAGATTAAATCAAACATAACAGAAAACGATGCAGTCAAGAGATGCAATAAACATAACATGTAAGATGTTGATGCCAGCATAATAAGGTGTAAACATGTTTATAAATAGAAAGAGTACACTCTAAAACAACATTAAAAAGTATAGTATACTAAATAAGCCAGTAACATAGTTGTTTATTACCATTATCAGGGATTATGTACTGTACATAATCCTATGTGCTATACTTTATTTTTTTAATATGTATTTTTAGAGAGACGAGAAGGGATGGAGACAAAGAGGGAGAGAAACATCGACACGCAAGAGATACATCTGTCATTCGCCTCTTGCACGCCCCCTACTGGGGACCTAGTCCACAAGCCAAGCATTTTCCCTCACTGGGAATCAAACCAGCAACCTTTTGGTTCCCAGGCCGGTGATCAATCTACTGAGCCACACCATGCAGGGCTGTGCTGTACTTTAAAGAACTAGCAGCACAGAAGGTTTGTCTACACCAGCATCACAAACATGTGAATAATGCACTGTGCTGGGTAGGACTTTAGGATAAGAAATTTTCAGCTCCATTATAATCTTAAGGGACCACCATCCTGTATTCAGATCTTCATTGATGGAAACGCTGTTATACAATGCATGACTGTAGTTGTTTTGTTTAGGCAGATAATCACTCTGAAATAATATATTATTATTATCTCTACTTTGAAGTTAGAGATTGAATTACAGAGAGGAGTTGAGTGCTTCTCTGGGGATACCAAAGATTAGTGACAGCTCACTTATTTGTCAGATACTTCTTTGATAATAATAATAATTCTCTCACACAACTGGAAATAAGAAGTAATCACTTAAAATATCCTCTAAAAAAAAAGACATAAAGTCATGTACAAAATTTCTCATGGAAAAATCTCTCAGAATCTCTGGATTCTTTGACACACAACTCTATTTTTATTTTTTATTTTTTGTTTTTGTTTTTTTTTTAAAGTATACTTTATTGATTATGCTATTACAGTTGTCCCATTCTTTTTTTCTTCCCTTTATTCCCCTCCAGCCAGTATCCCCATTCCCACCAGCATTCCCTCTTTTACTTCGTGTCCATGGGTCATACACGTAAGTTCTTTGGCTTTTCCATTTCCTATACTGTTCTTAACCTCCCCCTGTCTATTTTGTACCTACCATTTATGCTCCTTATTCCTGTACCTTTTCCCATATTCTTTCCCTTCCCCTCCCCACTGATAACCCTCCATGTGATCTCCATTTCTCTGATTCTGTTCCTGTTCTAGTTGTTTGCTTAGTTTGTTTTTGGTTTTGGTTTTGACTTTTAGGTTCAGTTGTTGATAGTTGTGAGTTTGTTGTCATTTTTCTGTTCATATTTTTTATCTCTTTCTTAGATAAGTCCCTTTAACGTTTCATATAATAAGGGCTTGGTGATGATGAACTCCTTGAACTTGACCTTATCTTAGAAGCACTATATCTGCCCTTCCATTCTAAATGATAGCTTTGCTGAATAGAGTAATCTAGGTTGTAGGTCCTTGCCTTTTATGACTTGGAATAGTTCTTTCCAGCCCCTGCAAGGTTTCTTTTGAGAACTCAGCTGATAGTCTTAGGGGAACTCCTTGTAGGTAACTGTCTCCTTCTCTTGCTGCTTCTAGGATTCTCTCCTTATCTTTCATCTTGCATAATGTAATTATGTTGCACCTTGATGTGTGCTTCCTTGAGTCCAACATCTTTGGGACTCTCGGAGCTTCCTGAACTTCCTGGAAGTCTATTTCCCTTGCCAAATTACGGAAGTTCTGCTTCATTATGTTTCCAAATAAGTTTTCAATTTTTTGCTCTTCTTCTTCTCCTTCTGGCACCCCTATGATTCAGATATTGGAATGTTTTAAAGTTGTCCCAGAGGTTCGTAAGCCTCTCCTCATTTTTTGAATTCTTGTTTCTTCATTCTGTTCAGGTTGAACGTTTATTTCTTCCTTCTGGTCCAAATCGTTGATTTGAGTCTTGGTTTCCTTTCCTTCACTCTTGGTTCCCTGTATATTTTCCTTTATTTCACTCTTATATAGCCTTCATATTTTCCTCCATTTTGATACCATACTCAACCATTTCTGTGAGCATCCTGATTACCAGTGTTTTGAACTCTGCATCTGATAGTTTGGCTATGTCTTCATCATTTAGTTGTATTTTTTCTTCAGCTTTTATCTGTTCTTTCTTTTGGGCCATATTTATTTTGTCTCAGCGTGCCTGTTACATTGTAAGTGGTGGAGCCTTAGGTATTTGCCAGGGCTGGGCAACAACCCACATTGCTATGTTGTGGTGCTATATGTAAGGGAGGGGTCAGAGAGGGAACACTGCTGCTTGGTCGGCTCTTGGCAGGCTTTCAGTTGCTTCCCCTACTACCCACAAGCAAATTAGCCCTTATGGTGTTGATTTCTGTGTGGGTGGTTTTGGGTACATTCTAGGACCCCATGGGTCTCCCCAACAAACTCTACTGTGAGGCTGGGAGTTTTTCCTGCACTGGAACTTTGTCTTGCATGGTCTGTCTTGCTCCCCGGTTGTTCCTCCCAGATTATCAGAATGCAGATGTGGGGCCACCAGCTCCACCAGCTGCCGTCTTGCCCACCTGTGTCCCCAAGCCACTGCCTTGCCCCACATCATCTACACCCTGGCTGCCCGTCTCCGCCCCTCCTACTGGTCTGGATGAATGTTTCTTCTTTAACTCCTTGGTTGTCAGACGTCGATACAGTTTGATTTTTCCTGGCAGTTCTGGTTTTTTTTTGTTTTTAAATATGTTGTCCTTCTTTTGGTTGTGCGAGGAGACAAAGTGTTATTGAATCTATTGGGTTATGTTTGTTAATTAAATATGTTTCAAGTTTACGATTCTGTAATACATCATCTGTATATTGTATGTTCTCGACCCATAGTGTAGTCTCCTTTGCAGCTCCTTTTTTTTTTATTAAAGATTTTATTCATTCAATTTGAAAGAGAATAGAAGGCAAGGAAAAAGAGAGGGAGATAAACTTTGATGTGTGAGAGAAACATCAGTTGGTTGCCCCTTGCATGTCCCCAACCTGGGACCTGGCCCACATCCCGGGCATGTGCCCTGACTGGGAATCGAACTGGCAACCTTTTACTTTGCAGGACAATGCCCAACCCACTGCTCCATGCTGATCAGGGCTTCAACTCCATTTTTAAGAACCGAGTTTCCCAGCTTAATGCAGATCAAAAGCAATCATTAGACATGAGAGGGATGGGGGAGCAAAGCCAGTTGTAAGAAGTGACCATAAATAGAGGAAGGAGTTGCAAAACTGCAAAACACAGACATTCCAAGTGTAGTGTAGAGTCCTGTAATGTGAAGGCAAATAAATGCCCTGTACTCTAGGGTCCCTGGAGGTCATTAAAGTATTAAAATTACATATAGTGCCCTGGCTGGTGTGGCTCAGTGGATTGAGCATAGGTCTGTGAACCAAAGGGAAAGGGTCACCAGTTCATTTGCCAGTCAGGGCACATGCCTGGTTGTGGGTCAGGTCCCCAGAAGGAGGTGTGGGAGAGGCAACCACACATTGATATTTCTCTCCTCTCTCTTCTTCCCTTCCTCTCTTTATAAAAAATAAATAAATAAAATATTTTTAATAGTACAATGTAGTATTTGAGCATGATAAATACCCTGAGTCAGTAAGAAAGGTAAAATTGTATGTGTTTTGTTTAAGAAAGTATTTTCAAAGAAAATTTTATTGAACAGCAAGGTTTCGCCTATAATGTACTTATTTACAAGCTGCTTTTGAAATTTAAAAGTAATTAAAATAGTTTCATAAGTTTGGCACTTAAAGAGAAGTTTCATCTCTGGAAATTTTATGTATGGAACATTTTATTACTCTATTCCCTAGTGATGCCAAATCAATTAGGCGTAAATTGTAGTTGTTAAAGACAGATCAGTAGTCAGTGCCTCTGACTTTTATTCAGTTTAGTCTAACCCAAGAAGCAGCACTAATTGCCTTTAGTTTGGTGCTCATTCATAGCAGCACTTACAATATTTTCATAACCATCATCTTTTAAGAGCTTACCTAGAAAGGAGGCAAGATTACAAAGTACTTGAGAGAGGGAGCCCTAGAGTCAGACTGCCTGAAGTCAAATTTTGGCCCTAGTGTTTACTAGCAATACAATTTAAATTACCTAATCTGACCTATGCCTCAGTTTTTCATTGTGTAAAATAGGGAAGGTAATAAAACTATCTCATACGAAAGTTTCGAGGACTAAAGCTAAAGCAAGTCAAGTCTTAACACAGTTTTTGAACCCTGCTTAATAAATGATGGCCATTGCCTTATTACAAGACCCCTATTAGGAGCGCTTCCTATGGAAATACTAAGTAACAATTTACTGTTTCTTTCTATGAAATGAATTGTTCTTTCCTCATCTTTGCACATAATGCAAATCATTTTAGTCAACTTTGCCTAGTATAAACATGCTTTTACTTTTTACTAGATGCTGATGTTCTATAAATTGATCAAAAATGTATCACAATAGAATTCTGGTTTTACAGATTACCCTGTTAGAGACAATTTTAGGCTTATTTTAGACTGGAAGAAGCTACAGTAGTCTGAAATGTTTTACTACCTACCAAGTGTAACATTCAAAATGTGTTTCGACATGAATGTCTTTTGTAATTAGTTTTTTGTTTAATGACATCATGAAATGCAAGCAGGAGTCCATGTTAACCACCAGCTCAATATAATCTGGCTTTTTTTCATGTTCCCTGTTGTTAAGTAGGCTAGAGCTTGTCAGGCTTTAGTATATAATTCCTGTTCCAGAAATTGATCTCACACTTCCCACTCCTGACAGACTGCCAGAGTGCCTTGGACAAACTTAGTGAAGTTCATCATTTGAGTTTCAATGGAGCAATTCAAAGCTGCTGAAGGAACTACCACCTATTATGTATGCCTCATGTGCTCTCTCACTTAATCCTTGTAGTAGTCCTCTGAAGTAGGTGGTTTTACTCCCTTTTACAGAAGAGGAGACTGAGGCCTGCAAAACTTAATTCGGTCAAGATCACACATAGGGGAAATGGTGGAAACACTATTCAAGCAAAGTTCATGTGCTTGAAAATCCATGCCCTTTTCACTATGTCACCTTGACTCTCGGACATAATAAATTACTCCTTGTAGTTTGTACACAGCTATATGTAGAGCCCCACCAGAACCAATCTGGAATGTTTCTGTGTGTGTCAACAGTTGGTCCATAACTTAGATCCTATGAATCAACAGCCAGAAAGGGCTCATTATGGAACCATACAAAAGATAAATGTGACTCCCTATTCTGTTTTTTGTTTTGTCTTGTTTTGTTTTGTCTTGTTTGTTTGGACAGACATCTAAAAATCTGGTCAGATGTCTCAAAATGAGGGACATGGGGAAGGCAGACTTTTTTTTTCTTTCCTTCTTTACCTCATATGGAGCTTAAGTTTTTTTGTTATTTGTTTTTAATCATATTTTCTCTTACTACTACACTTCTATGGCAGGTGATTTTTTCCCGGTTATTGGCACTTAGATATGTGCCCTGTGGAAATTTGATCCCCTTCAAGGTTTTTGTTTTTCTTATTTTTGTTTTGTTTTCATTGCACTTGTATTATTGCAGATATACTTTGTATCAATTTTTTAAAAAAACTTGAATACCTTTGGTTCTAATCATCTGGATAGACATGATTTTGTGACATAGCAGTATAGGTTTGCCAGAAAAAACAAATAATTGGGGGTATAAAAATTTTCATTTCTGGAAATTATACTTTGTTAATATGAAAGTGTATTGCCTAGGTATTGTAATTAAGTGAGCAGGCACCATTTTCTACAGCCACCTTTTTTGAAACAATCCTTAAAACTCTCTGAACTAGAATTGTGTCTTATTCACCTTCTATCTCTAGTCCCTGGTACATAATATGTATTCCATAAATGTTTTTGAATAAAGGAATTCATTTTCTGTTAAATGGCAAAAGTGATTTTTATCACACTTATGTTTTGATTAAAGGTCAAGGATTCCTCTACCAAGTATGGATTACTAGTCACTAGGACTCAATGCTTTTCTTGGTTCTGCTCCTAAATATGTGACTTTGGGGAAAGTCAATCTCTCAGCACCTCGGGTTTTTTCTGTCAACAGAAGCTGAGTGATTAGATTATCTTGAAGGTGCCTTTCAACACAAAGTTGTATCATCTGTGATCATCGCATTTTAAAAAACAAAATTAGGAATGGCATATTAATATTAATCATTTGAAAGTGTTTTTTACTGCAGAACCCTAAAATACATTAAGCAGCTCTAAGGGTATGTCTCTTCTTTATGCTTTGTAGTGGATATCAAACTGTTCCTACTTAAGGAAAAATGTGATGAGGGTGTGTGATAATAATTGCTGAAAAATGTTTTTAAAATTATTATGTCTACAATAGTCTGTATTTAACAATAGAGTTTTGCTCCAGTAGAAAAATGAGCCACAAACAAAACTGGGTTACTGTTTTCAAAATCACTGGAAATGTCTAATGCATATAAAACTATTAATCCACACTATATATCAAATTAAGGAAACAATGAGATATACTTCCTATCAGAATGTGAAATTTAAAAACTAACACTCATTTTTTGGCAGGTGTTAAATAAACATGCACTCAGAACAGTAAGAATAAACTGGCACAAGTGTTCTGGAGTGCAAGGAGAAGGTTTTTCAAAATGCTTAACTTTTGCACTGCAGTTCTACTTCCAGAGACATTTAAAGAAATTTATCATGGAAGAACACAAAATTTTCTTTAGTAATATGTTATTATATTATGTCATATACAGGGAGGGATAAAGGTAGGTTTATAGTTATGAGTTCATGAAACACAGTTTATTCTTGTGTTTATTAATCATTATACTTGTTTCCATATGAACAACTGTAAACCTACTTTTGACCCACCCGGTGTATATCTGGGAAGACAAAAAATTCTCAAATTTCTACATGCTAAGATTATGGGTCACTTCAATTTTCTTCTCTACATTTTTTATGTTTTCTACATTTTCTGTATGCACACAGACTTTTTTAATCACAAAATTTGTTCTTTTTTTTAATGTGGACTTGTTTTTAGTAAGTATATAGAAGTATTTCTGTTCTCACCTGCACTATTTAACACCATCTTGCTTTTATTTCTGTACAGGTCTTCAGAAAAGGTTGGAATATCAACATTAGAGGTAAGTTGTGCTTTCTGAAAGTTATATTTCTCCAAACTATACACTTTTCATTCATTTTTCTCTTTTATGTAATTCTTCAGGTTTTGGTTTTGCTTTCTGTTCCTTATTTTTTGCTAAATAATATTGTCTTTGTGTTTTACTAGGTGTGATTAAGTCCTCTAGAAATATCTAATCATATATTGTACTGTAAGGAAGGGACTATAAATATTTTTTAGATTTCACCTAATTTTTATTTGGATTATAATTTTTAGAATAGGAGGACACTGTAAAATACGTGTGTGTGTTTTAATTGAAAAAGTAATATCTGCATGACAAAAATGTGGAGTAACTAAAAACTTGTTTACTTTTTAAAAATTGTTTGAAGATTTTGTTTATTTATTTTTAGACAGAGGAGAAGGAAGGGAGAAAGAGAGGGAGAGAAACATCAATGTGTGGTTGCTTCTCACGTGCCCCCTATTGGGAACCTGGCCTGCAACCCAGGCATGTGCTCTGATTGGGAATCGAACCAGCGACCCTTTGGTTCTCAGGCAGGCATGCAATCCACTGAGCCACACCAGCCAGGGCCACTTGTATACTTTTATGGGCACATGCACTGATATCATCACCATATATGAAAACCAATTCCAGAATTATATCCAAACAAAGGAATTTGATATGAAGACATTATGTCACTGAGAGCCATTTTAAGTAGAGGAATATCACGAAGTAGATATTCTTTGATGTTTGATGTTTTACATCAAATAGGATATATACTACGTGTGTAATGTTTGTGTTTCTTTGTGTTGTGTATGTCACTGCATATGTATCTGTAATCTCAAACATGCTTTATCATTTCCACTTCTAGTGTCACTGCCTTCTTCTTATACACATTGGATAGTGATCTGTTTTATAAATTGTGGTATATTTATATGGAATGTTCTACAGCAGTGGATATGAATAAGTTAGCTATATATGTAACATGGATAGCACCATAATGTTTAATAGGGGGAAAATTCACAGAAAAATATATGCAATAATATTCCATTTATATTCAGTTCAAAAGCATACAAAATGAAAGAATATATTGTTTAGAGTTACAAGCATATTGAAACTAAAAAGAGAAGCAGAGGAATGATAAACACAAACTTTAGGATGTCAGTCATCTCTAAGAGGGAAAGAATGTAATGGACATGGACAAGGATATATAAGAGACTTGAAAGCCAATGGTAACAATGTTCTTTTTCTTAAATTGAATGCTCAAGAAAGGTTATATCATAATTCTTTCTTACATTTTATAAAGATCCCTTTATATTCCATTTATAAAAACAATTTTTAAAGTAAGATACAGATATGGATCAAATTTGCTCAGTGCAAAAGTATATGATTGAGTATGCAACTACCCTGCCATCCCTCATCTTTCCAATCCCCATTTCCAAAGACTATTGCTATTTATTATGTTTATAGGTTTTAAAAGCCACTTAGCTCTAAGATATTTTTAGGTTATAAAAATTGGTTTTGGAAATTCAATTTATGTTGGTAATTATAGATTGTCCTTAACTTCTATAAAATTAGATAAACATGTGCATATTTAGTAAATAAATATGAAGTTGGATATTATTCTTTTTTATTTTTCATTTTGAAATTATTATAGAGTCTAAGGGAGGTGCAAAGACAGTACAGACAAATCCTGGTATCCTTCACCCATTTATTTCATCAGGGGTTATATTTTATTTATAGTATAATATCAAAGCCAGGAATTTGACATTGGTGCAATGTGAATGTATAGTTCTATGTCATCTTATTACATGTGTACATTTGTGTAACCACCACCATACTTAAGATCTGTTTCATCACCACAAAGATCTCCCTTGTGCTTGCTACCTGTTTATAAAGTCACACCTGCCACTTCCCCCATCATTCATTACCCTAAGGAGCCACTAATCTGTTTTCTGACACTTTAATTTTGTCATTTGAGAATGTCCTATAAATGGAATCATATAGTGTGTGACCTTTTGAGATTAGCTGAAAGAATTGAGATCCATCCAAGGTATTGCATGTATCAGTGGTTTGTTCCTTCTCACTGTAAAGTATACTCAATGTCATGGACTTACTCAGACTGTTGAATACATATCATGTATAACAGCATATTGATTTATATCTTAAGCAATTCAAAGAAAAATTTCACGTTGTCTCGATATTTGATGATTTTATAATCTCACAGAACAGACATGTATACAAAGGGATGACCGATGAGGTACTGATGTTTAAAGGCAGAATAGACCTTAAGTGCTACCAGGAGTTTGGAGGAGGAAGGGAGAAACCAGGTGACCATGACAGCGCTGTTACCTGGAATAGCAGAGAAACGTTTCAGGGAGGAGGTAGAACTTGTGCTGGGCTTTGGAAATTGGGAGAGATTTGTATAGGTAGATAGAAAAAAATTAGGGAAACATTGTGTTCTAGGCAATAGTATGAACTAATTAATATGCAAAGACAGAATTTACTGGAAGCATTGAAAGACTGCTGTGACCTATGCAAACATTTCAGTTATAGAATGTGGGAAAAGTACATTGGGGCCATACTTAATGATCCTTGAATGTCAGGTTAAAAACTGGCTTTAAAATTTTGAAAAAAAGACATTTAAAACGTAAATTTTTATATGTCTTACAGTTGTGTTCTCCGAGGTTTTTTGCTGGGGAATTAACAAAAGATAAGTGGTAGAAGTGTGGATGAATGTTTGGAGGAAAGAGACTAAGTGCAGAGAGAGAGAATTGTTAGGGTGCAATTAGAGTGTCAAAACATAAATAAGACTCCGACAAAGGGACAGTGTTGATAGGAATGGATGGATGAATATGATAACTACTTAAGGGTTATTTCTTGTTTTTTCTCTTTCAGTGTAGATCACTTTTGTACAGATGATTTGTGAAACTGAGTTAGTGTTTTGTTGTATGTGCTTGTTAAAATTTAGAAGCTCAAATCTTACAACAATAATGTAAGGAGGGTCCAAGCAGCTCTCTGAAATCCAACACAAATGGAGGTGGTATGAATTGCTAGCAATTGAATGATCTGCCACACTTTTTAAAAGAAGTGTATTTCTGAGGCTATGATACATAGGAGTTAGAAAAATGGCCTGATGGTGGGAAGCTGGGATTTAGTAGGTACTGTGCTTTAGTAATGGGACAGCCCAAATCCAGAAGGCGTAATAAATGGAGACTGTCCCAAGTCTAGCTAAGTTGTTGTTAGTTTTCTGCAAGCACATGCTTGGCTTCTATTGCTTTATCCCCAAAGCCTGACTGAGGTGGTAGGGGAAGATCTGGACCTTAGACAGTACTGGGAGAGAATCGTATACGACCTATATATAGATACATATATAGAGAGATACAGATACAGTTGTATGTCTCTATACATATTTATATAGATATATCTATACTAAATATAGATAAACTAAATGAGATTTTACCAAGAAATGTTTCAATTTAACTTCTCTAGAGATCAGATCCTCTGGTAGGTGCCATATCACTCCTATAAATCTAGGACATAGTAACAGTTAAACTTATAGGAGTTGATAGCTTTCAAAAGTTCAAAGTCCAAGACAGCTTTGTTAAAGCCAAATAAAGTAGAAGTCTAACCACTGCTTGCAGTTTTGGTCCGTATAAGAATGCGAAGTGAGCCCTGGCTGGTGTGGCTCAGTGGATTGAGTGCCAGCCTGCGAACCAAAGGGTTGCAGGCCAGGTCCCCAGTAGGGGGTGCACAAGAGGCAAGCACACATTGATGTTTTTCTCCCTCTATTTCTCCCTCCCTTCCCCTCTCTCTAAAAATAAATACATAAAATCTTTTTAAAAAAGAATGCCCTGGCTGGTGTAGCTCAGTGTATTGAGCATGGGCCTGTGAACCAAAGGATCGCGGTTCGATTCTCAGTCAGGGCACATGCCTGGGTTGCAGGCCAGTTCCCAGCAGGGGACACACAAGAGGCAACCATACATTGATACTTCTCTCCCTCTTTCCTTCCCTTCCCCTCTAAAGATAAATAATTAAAATCTTAAAAAGAAAAGAAAACGAATTCAATAAAAAAATAAAAAAAGAATGCTAAGTGAAATAAGTCAGGTGGTGAAAAAATACCGTATGATCTCACCTATAAGCGGAACCTAATCAACCAAACAAATAAGCAAAATAGAATCAGAGACTTGGAAATAGAGAACAAACTGACAGTGACCAGAGGGGAGGGCAGAGGAGAATAATGGGGAGAGAAGGGGAAGGAGCTAGCAGAGGAACACAAATAGAGGACTCACGGACATAGGCAGTGGGGGGATATTGACTGTGGGAGTGGGACACAGGGCAGGGGAGAGCAAGTAGGGGGAAGGTGGGAAAACTGTAACTGAACAACAATAAATTAAAGAAAAGAAAAAATATAAATAAAAAGAATGTTCATCTGTGATCTTTGCGTTAATTCAAAGAAATTAAATTGAGGTACAGGAATTATCTGTGTGTAATTTTGCTTAGGTTAATTTGGAGAAAGTATTCACAGAATTAATTTGTTCGGTGCTTCTGATTTTCCTACTAATGAACAGTTATTGAATAATAATTGAATACTTATACTTAATTTGTAGGACAGTTGAAGGTATTTCTCTAATATGCATTAACTATTCTTCCCTTTTTTCCACTTTTATTGAGATATAACTGACACTGACATACATCACTGTATAAGTTTAAGGCACATAGCATGATGGCTTGATTTATATATATTGTGAAATGATTATCACAATAGATTCCACTAACATCTATCTTCTCATGTAGATACAATAAAAAGAAAAGAAAGAAAAAATAGGAAAAAATATTTTCCTCGTTAAGAGAACTTTTTACTTTTTTTTTTTGCCTGTCACCCACTTTTTTTTTATTTTATTGATTATGCCATTACAGTTCTCCCATTTCCCCCCTTCATTCCCCTCCACACCCCTCCCACCCACACTCCCCATCTTTAGTTCATGTCCATGTATCATAAGTTCTTTAGCTTCTACATTTCCCACACTACTCTTGCCCTCTCCCTGTCTATTTTCTCCCCACCGTCTATGCTACTTATTCTCTGTACCTTCTCCCCTGTTGCTAACCTTCCATGTGACCTCCATTTCTGTGGCTCTGCTCCTGTTTTAGGTGACCACTTAGTCTGCTTTTGTTTTAGGTATGGATGTTAATAACTGAATTTGCTGTCCTTTTACTGTTCATATTTTTATCTTCTTTTCCTTAGATAAGTCCCTTTAACATTTCAAATACTAAGGGCTTGATGATGATGAACTCCTTGAACTTGATCTTATCTGAGGAGCACTTTATCTGCCCTTCCATTCTGAATGAAAGCTTTGCTGGATAGAGCAGTCTCAGATGTAGGTCCTTGCCTTTCATGACTTGGAATACTTCTTTCCAGCCCCTTCTTGCCTGCAAGGTCTCTTTTGAGAAATCAGCTGACAGTCTGATGGGAACTCCTTTGTAGGTAACCGTCCCCTTATCTCTTGCTGCTTCTAGAATTCGCTCCTTCATTTTAATCTTGGCTAATGTAACGATGATGTGCCTTGGTGTGTTCCTCCTTGGATCCACCTTCTTTGGGACTCTCTGAGCTTCCTGGACTCCCTGGAAGTCGATTTCCTTTGCCAGATTGGGGAAGTTCTCCTTTACTATTTGTTCCAATAAGTTTTCCACTTGTTGCTCTTCCTCTTCCCCTTCTGGTACTCCTATAATTCGGATGTTGGAACTTTTCAACATGTCCTGGAGGTTCCTAAGCCTCTCTTCATTTTTTTGAATTCTTGTTTCTTCATTCTTTTCTGCTTGGTTGTTCGTTTCTTCCTTCTGGTCCACTCCATTGATTTGAGTCCCAGTTCTCTTCCCATCACTACTGGTTCCCTGTGCATTTTCCTTCATTTCACTTACCAACACCTTCATTTGTTCATCTAATTTGCAACCAAAATCAACCAATTCTGTGAGCATCCTGATTAGCAGTGCTTTGAACTGTGCATCTGATAGGTCGGCTATCTCTTGCTTGTTTAAAAGTATTGGCTCTGGGGCTCTGAGCTTTTCTTCTGTTTGAATAATTTTTGGTCAGTGGCGCCTGTTACGTATGAGGGGCAGAACCTTAGGTGTTCACCAGGTCAGGGCAACCTAGTCTCAGGGTTGTGATGGTGTCTGTGGGGGCAGGGTCAGAGAGGGAATAGTGGCGCCTATTCCACGCTCTCTCAAATTTGCGTCTTCTCTGCTGCTTCCCACAAGCAAACTGGGCCCCCCTGGCACTGGTTCCCAGGTGGGAGGGCCTGTGCACACTCCGGGACCTTGTGGGTCTCCCCGGCGACCTCTCCTGTGAGGCTGGGAGCCTCTCCCAGCACCTTTTCAATCAGTGTTTTTAGGCTTTATTGCAAGTTGCTGGGGCCCTGGGCTGTGCAGTCTCACTGCCCACTCTTGCCTAGTTTATCTGCACGCAAATGTGTGTCCACGGTTGGCCAACTGCCCTGCGTGCCTTGCGTGCTCTGCTTGTCTCCTCCCTGCATCGGGGGTCTGCAAGCTCCACGCCACCTGTGCTGCCCTGTGCTCCCAAGCCTGGCAGCCACCACGTTTTCCTGCTGCTTTCTCTCTCTGCCGGCTGCTGACTCCGCCCCTCTTACCGGTCTGGTTGAATGTTTGTCAGACTTCCATAGTTCAATTTTCTGTGTTCTGGTTGTGTTATTGTTTATAAATATTTGTTGTCCTTAATCTTGGTTGTGAGAGGAGGTACAGTGTTTTCACCTACGCCTCCATCTTAGCTGGAAGTCCAAGTTTTTACTCTCTTAACAACTCTCCTGTATATCAAGAGGCAATGTTAGCAATGTTAGCTATAGTCATTGTGTTGTGCATTACATCCCTAGTACCTATGTATCTTCTAACTGGAAGTTTGTACCCTTTGACCACCTTCCTGCAGTTCACTCTTCCCCCACCTTTAATTGCTTTTGATTAGAGGGGAGTTTTTTTAGTATAAAACCAGAATTTGATTAAAAGATATATAGACCTAAGATACGTGTATTAATTGAAGAAAAGTCAGAACATGCATTATTCAACATTGATTCAAGCAAATTATTACTTTTGCCAGGCACAGTTTTTTAGATAGTGGGTAAGTAGTGGTAGGTAGAACAGACAAGGTCCCTGCTCTCATGGTGCTAACATTCTAGTGGGGTAGGGAGGAGACAAAAAAATAAGTGAATGAGGTCATTTCAGATGGTGCTAAGTGCAAATAAGAAAAAGAAAATCAGATAATGTGATAGAAATTCAAGGGGGTGAGGCTGTTTTAGGGTGATCTGGGAACCTGTTCTGATATAATAACCCTTGAGCTATGACCCTAAGGCTGGTAAGGAACCATCCAGTTGGCCAAAGTGTAATTGTGGGGTTTTAGTGGGATAGGGAGGTGAGAACTGTAGATGAGGTCAAAGATGTAGGCAGTCACAACATCATGGTAGGCCCTCATGGGCTAATGTAATAGAGTTTCGACTTTATCTCATGTTTAAAATTCCATGAAACAGTTTTTTCTAGTAGAAACTATATAAGGTTGGTAGTATTCCCCAAATGCTGGGAGGAATTCAGTGAAACAACTTGTCAGCCTGAAGATATTGGAAGTCCTGGAGAAATTTCTCTAGCACACTGTATCTTCAGCATTATAATAATCTCTGGAGTAATTGTATCCCGACACTTGGTAGAAGTGCCACCTGAATGCTTACATACATCCTTATGTGCCTTAGGTTGCTTATCTGACGAAAAACTGGGTGTACTAGCCTTCTTTAACAAGCTCTGTGCTGTGCTCCAAGAATTATGAATAGTTTTTTCTCAGTATCAGGAGTCGTATTCAAATTGCTGTACTTCTATAAATGTAAAGACAACTTAAGATGGAGAAGAAATGTGTTAAGTCTTGCAAATATATGATTACCTTATTTTACCAAATTTTTTCCAGCAAAAATGCAGTTATCCATTTCTGCCTTCTCTAACCTCCCAAATATATATATATATGTACGTATGTATATATGAATGTATACGTAGATATATATGTATTTTTGGTGGGTTTAATTTCATTCATCTGTTACTGTTTTGGGGACTTCATCTAATTTCTGGTTAAGTCTTTATTGCTTTTATCTAAAGCATATAAAGTTTTTAAGAAAACAAGTGTCTGAATGTGGTTTTCTGCATTATGTACTTTGTATTTATGCATATTTATGGAGCAATACTTTGGGAAAAATAACAATTCTGTTACTGTTGCTTAAATCCTTAATCCTTCTATGCTTCTAAGGAACTTAGTAGTTCTTACCTTCCTGTATAGTTTTTAAGATTAAAAAGTTGGGCACTTTTAAAGGCAAATATTCTATTGCATTAGAAAATTTAAAAACTGATGATTGATAACCTTCTTATGCAAGTCATATTGTCCCAGTTTGGCATAAAATCTCTGGGCATCTATCAATATACAAACATTTAAGCCCTTTATGGGCTTTTGATTTATCACTGCTACATTTTCTAATTTGTACCCATTTTAAACAGTTTTAAAAAAACATATCATTTGGTCTCTGTTTCTTTTGTTTTAAAATAGGAAACAGAGAACACTCCACACAAAGTTGGAAGTGAGTCACCTGTACAAGAATTGAAACAAGATGTATCTAAAAAGGTTGGTAAGGTAGAATGTCAATATTAGTTTAGCAGTTGTTGTGTACATGGGATGTATTTTTTAATTTTATTTTTACATGGTATATTTAAAGTGGAAAATTTCTATATTCTTTTAGTATGATGCTCCCTGTGTACTGTATGTTCAGTATACGTTCCTTGAATCTGTTGAGTTTGTGATTAAAGATGGCATCAGGCTTTTTAGAAGTTATTTAGTGATTGGTAGTTTATCCTTGAAACAGTATTTTTATTATTAAATGTATTAGGGTGACACTGGTTAATAAGATTATGTAAGTTTCAAGTGTACAACTCTGTAATACTTCATCTGTATATTGCATTGTGTGCTCCTAGTACAAAGTTTAGTCTCCTTCCATCATCATATGTTTGACTCCCTTTACCCTCTTCAACCTCCTCCCAGCCAGCCCCTTCCCCCTCTGGTTTGAAACAGTACTTAAAAAAATACTTTGAAATGGGTCTTTATTTTTTGTGCCTGCAGTTTTATTAAAATAAGTTATAACTACCCAAGGTTACTACCAAAAGTTAATGGTATTGAAAAGCTCCATGCAACAAATTCTATAAATGTTGGACATTATAAGAATTCATTACTCTCATAGCACCTTTGATACCTTTTAAAGAATTGATGCTGCCCTGGCTGGCATAGCTCAGTGGATTGAGCGCGGGTCTGAGAAGAAAAGGATCGCGGTTCGATTCCCAGTCAGGGCACATGCCTGGGTTGCAGGCCAGTTCCCAGCAGGGGACACACAAGAGGCAACCATACATTGATATTTCTCTCCCTAACCCTTCCCCTCTAAAGATAAATAAATAAAATCTTTAAAAAAAAAGAATTGATGCTATAAAGCTTCAGAGTTTGGCTTACTAGAAGAGACTGAGCACAAGATAAACATCTTAACAATAGGGTAGCTCACAGCCTCCTGATAAAACCTGAACAGAAAGGATGGTATGTTTTCATTCATTTATGTTGAGTGTTTTCTGCACCTGAGGCAGTGCTCTAGCCAGTAGGTTTCCAGAAACCAACAAGATGATACATTTTCTACTGTAGAGTTTTTCAGCAGGGACATTTGGGGCTGGCTAATTCTTTTCTTTTCCTTTTTTAAATCCTCACCTGAGGATATGTTTACTGATTTGAGAGAGAGAGAGAGAGAGAGAGAGAGAGAGAGAGAGAAACAGAAACAGAGAAACATTGATGTGAAAGAGAAACATCAATCGGTGGCCTCCTATACACACACTGACCAGAGATCAAATTGGTAACCTAGGTATGTGCCCTGACTGGGAATGGAGCCCCCAGCCTTTCAGTGTATGGAACAACGCTCCAACCAACTGAGCCACCTGGCCAGGGCAAGGGCTGGCTTATTCTTTGTTGTAGAAGGAAGGGGAGACTCTTCTGTGCATTGTAGGATGTTTAACAGTGTCCCTGACTTCTACCCACTAGATGCCAGTAGGTTCCCTCCACCCCATCGTGACAACCAAAAATATCTCCATACATCAACAAGTGTCTAGGGAAGGGTCCCATGCAAAATCACCCCCAATGGAGATCCTACTTTGTGGAATTTAAAATTTTAATGGACTACATATTTTAATATTGATGTGCTTTTTTCTTTTGGGGAGAAATGGTGGCATTGTGTATTAGCATAAATAATAAGAGTGGTACCTTTTTAAAAAATCATAAATTGCCTACAGTATGCACTGCAACAAATGGCTATCTTGATTTTTCAGCATTCCTTCCCTTTTTTCTCTAATAGTAGTGTAAATAGGATTTTGTATTCTACCTTTTTCTCTTACCAATTTTAGATTTTCATTATATTTCTACACCATTTTAATACTCAGTTTTCATTTGATATATTATCAGATTTCATCAAGCATTATATTAGATATATAGTACAGATTCCACATGTATTTACACATGTGTCTAGCCATTTTTATTGGTAAAAACTTGAAATGTTTCTACTTTTTCCCCTAAAACTTTTCTTTCCCTTCTTAAGAAATTTTTCCATAGGATAAATTACAAATGGGTAACTATCTATAGTTAGTAGAAGAAAAAACAGTGGTTTTTAAGGATAATTTGGAAGCTGCAAAAATAGTGAATAAACACCATGGGGGAGAGAGTGAGGCTTAAGACTCCAGGTATCACTTTTTAAGTTCTAGACTTTGCAGTTGAATTAAGTATCTATGTTAATGATAAAGGCTGCGGAGATGTACCCTGCACCAGGACAAACCCCTGCCCCCAGTAGCTTACATTTTAATACAGGAGAAAAACTGTTGTGTTGGCCAAAGAGTTCGTTTGGTTTTTTCCCATAAGATGGCTCTAGTAGCATTTAGTTGTCTTTAACTTCATTCAAAACAATTTTGTTAGATTATATTGTGACAGCTGTCTTATCAGGGTGTATTTTAAAAAACTTATAAAAATTGGTGAATTTTTATTTAGCCATTTTAATATTGAAGACAGAAGAAAATAACATTTTCAGCATATTATGCTTTATTATTTCAAGAAAGGTAAAAACACAGCTGAAATGCAAAAAAAAAAAAAAAGAAAAAAGAGAGAGAGAGATTTGTGTGGTGTGTGGAAAAGGAACCGTGAATGATCAGATGTGTCAAAAATGATTTGCGAAGTTTTGTGCTAGAGATTTCACGCTGGACGATAGTCCACGGTCAGGTAGACTAGTTGAAGTTGACAATGATCCAATTGAGACATTGATCAAGAACAGTCAGTGTTATACCATGAAGGATATAGCTGACATACTTAAAATATCAAAATCAATCAAGTTATTGGTGAAAATGAAGAATGTGTCTTTTATTTTATGGAAAAAACTAAATAGACTTTTGGACCAATCCAGTAGATAAATACAAAGCTGAATGTAATGTAGAAAGCTTAGAACCTATTACAAGAACACAAAAGGAGACTCTGCTTCCTTTTTGGGGTTAGGAATAAGGAAGACTTCATGGAGGAGGTAGCATCTGAGCTGGTTTTGATGAATGGATAAGATTTTGGCAGGCAGAGATGGGAGAGAAAAGGCATAGCCAAAGACAGGCACAGAGATGACGAGTGTGCAAAATATTTAAGGATGAGTCTACAGACCAAAATTAAGGCCAGATTATGGGAATGCCTTATATCATACTAAGACGTCTCATTTTTATTTTATAATTACTGGGAAAACAGTGAATTTTTTGAAGCAGAGGTGATGTGAAGGAAACAGTTGCTTTAGCATGATATCTCCATGTTAGTTTTGATTCTCACTGTTCTCTTGCTCTTTCCTTCTTTGCTACCTCCTAAAACCCAGAGGAAAAATACAGGGGTAGACATGGTAAATAAGTGTTATGGGGGGCAGGCATATCAAGAGTTAGAAAGTATGGGCCTTGCTTCCCAGGAACTAATCATCCTATGTGGAGAAAATATTTATACAGAGGTAGCCCATATACTACCATGTATTTATATTATAGCTCATAACTGTAGTGAACAGTAAGAATGATAGGAGTTCAGAGAAGGGAGAGAGCATTCTCAGATAAGGGACTAGGGATGACTTATGAGTTTCTTTTTTAAAAAGATTTTATTTACTTATTTTTAAAGAGGCAGGGGGGAGGGAGAGAGAGAAACATCAATGTGCCTCTCAGACATTCCCAATCAGAGACCGCAACCCAGGTGTGTAACCTGGCTGAGAATCAAATTGGCAGACTTTTGGTTTGTGGTATGATGCCCATCCCACTGAGCCACACCAGTCAGGGCATCACTTAAGATTTTTTACCTCATTTTGACCCCTCTAATGTCATGGGCCTTTCCATTATGCATAGTGATTATTTCAAACCTTTACATTCACTTCATGCTCACTGTGCCCACTTGTGTCCCACTCATTTTCAGCAGATGACCTTGTTTCCTACTGCATATAGACTTCAGAGGCTAAGAAACCTGAATTCACTCATTTTCATCATCTCATATTTCCCTTACCTTCTAACTAGCTTCCATCTTGAATCTCTTTTTCATGTAATTGTTGAGAATTTAGTTTTATTTTCCTGCCCAAAGTACTGTGGTATAATATAAAGAACTGTGGATTTGCCCTGGCTGATGTGGCTCAGTGGACTGGGTGCCAGCCTGCAAACCAAAGCGTCCCTGGTTTGATTCCCAGTCAGGGCACATGCCTGGGTTACCGGGCCAGGTCCCTAGTAGGGGGCATGCAAGAGGCAACCAATTGTTTTTCTCACACATCGGTGTTTCTTTCCCTCTCTTTCTCCCTCCTTTCTCCTCTCTCTAAAAATAAATAAATAAAATATTTTTAAAATAAAAAATAAAGAACTGTAGATTTTTTTAAAGAAAAACCTGAATTTCAGGTTTGAGTTTGTAATTTACTAGCTCTGGAACCTCTGGCAAGATTCTTAATGCCTTTACCTCAGATATGTGCTTTTGTAGAAAGGAGGTAATTCAGCCACCTCACATGGTTTGTATGATGATTAAATAGAGAATGTGTGTTCTGAATCTAGTGCATAATAGCGGCTCCTTTCCTCTCCAGAACTTTGTTACCTTCCTTTCCTTCGGCCCATTCCTCTCAGTTTATAAAAATGCTGGGTCACTTTCTTGCATCCTTTTCCATTTATTGCCAAGGTTTTGAAAACCATGGACCATGCTGGCTGTGTCTCTATTTTTTCACTTCTCATTCATTCTTAAACCCACTGTAATCTGGCTTCTGTTATCACTAAGGCACTCAGTGCTGCACCGAATTATCAAATTAGGGGGATTCTAGTTAATATTCCTCTGTATATTACTCATTGCTCTGTACATCACTCAGTAAAAGTGATACACTTCTAAGATTAAATATTTGAAGGTTGAGAAGTAGTAATACATGGGATGTGCTGGGCAGTCAGGAATGAGTATAATTCAACAGCAATAACATCCAGTTCGAGTTAGCATATGACACATTCTGTTAATTTCTGGAGCCAGAGTATTGAGAGCGCAGAAGTCATCCATGGTCGGACACAGTGGAGAGATAAGTGGATTGCGAGATTTATTGTGTTAATAATGACAGGACTGGATAGAAAATATATTTTCTTCAAAAAGTTGGTAGAATACATAGAAAGCCTATCTGTGTTTTTTAGCTATAGATAAGAAGTAAAGGGGGAAAAGGCAGGGTGAGCTGGGTGTTTGAATGCTTCATGGTCCTGCCATCCCTCTGAGTAGTGGAATATGAGGTATATTCTGTCTAAGAACGTTAACCTCCTAGACAACTGTACTTGAACAACAATAAAAATAATAATAATTAAAATAAAAAAATAATGTTAATCTCCTTGTATCTGCTGGGTTTTCCTGCCATTGGCTTGAGATAAACAACTTGAAGTCTTGTACTAGGTGGTTTTGATTCTCGTGATTTTGTTAACTAGGCTCAGATCAGCAGGCTGCTCCTACAATTCACTTGGCATAAATATGTATATGAACCATGACATGAAGAGTCTGAATGTAAATTTAGGTTTGAACTTTATTTTTTTAAGATTTTGTTTATTTTTAGAGAGATGGGAAGGGCGGGAGAGAAGTATCAGTTGGTTGCCTCTCACACACCCCCAGTTGGGGACCGGGCCTGCAACCCAAGCATGCGCTTTGGCTGGGAATCAAACTGGTGAACTTGCAGTTTGTAGGCTGGTTCTCAGTCCACTGAGCCACACTGACCAGGGCAGGTTTGAACTTTATTATACAGGGTAAGCTGAGCTTTTGTGATCACGTGTACCAACACAGTTTCCCTATTACAATAGTTAAGAGTACAGAACCAATCTCCCTAGGTTTATGCCAGCTTCATCACTTAGAAACTTTGCGACCTCAGAAAAATCATCAGGTCCCTCTGTGCCTTAGCTCCTTCCTTTGTATAATGGTAATAGTAAGAGTGCTATCTCTTAAGGTTGTTGTATAGATTAAAATATGTAAAGTGTTAAGGACATTGCCTGGCATATAGTAAGTACTATATAAATGACTAGCTATTATTATGTTCTTGTAAATGGCTTCATTTTTTTAAAAATTGCTTTTTAACCTTTCATCAGATTATTGAGAGTATTATTGAGGAGAGTCAGAAAGTATTACAGCTTGAAGATGACTCTTTGGATTCCAAAGGAAAAGGACACTCTGATCAGGCTACTGCCAGTCCTCTCGTGGCTGGAACTGACCTTAGCAATATACCTGGACTGTTTGCCATAGATCAAGCACTACAGGAAGATTCCAAAAGGGCAGAGAGTCAGAATGCATCTGAAGAAACTGAACTAGAATCAAAAAAAGATCTTCCTTCTGAGGACACCTGTGAGAAGCCAGTAGATGAAACCACTAACTTAAATGAAATAAGTTCAACTGAGCAGCTTAATGTGCCTGAAACTGAAACGGAAGTATTGAACAAGGAAGCAGTGGAAATCAAAGGAAGTGACATTCTAGAATCTGCATCCTCAAACTCCTCGTCTGCTAAAGATTGTGCTACTGTGGAAGATTTGGCTCCTGCCAAACCCCCAAGACAGCTTACTCCAGAACCTGATATAGTAGCTAGTACAAAGAAGCCTGTTCCAGCACGTCCACCCCCTCCAACTCATTTCCCACCTCCTAGGCCACCACCTCCATCTCGACCTGCTCCACCACCAAGAAAAAAGAAAAGTGAATTGGAGTTGGAGGCTCTGAAAACGCCTGATCTGGATGGCAAGTATTAATTGAGAAATAAGTATTTTTGTGGGGAGATTTTTCAGTTGAACTTGTTTACATTTGTGATTTCGTTTCAATTTATATTATGTAAACTACATTGATGGCTGACTTATAAAAATTATTTCAGTAATAAAAGTGAAAACATTTACAGTGATGATCAGTTACATTACTATAATTGAACATTTCAGTAGACTTCAAACTTTCAAATCTGTCACCATTGGAGAGGCAGTGTGGCATGGTGTACAAAATATGGCATTTGAGAGTTAAGATTTGAATTCAAGTCCTAGATCTCTTTTTCACTTTTTAATTTCTAAATTTATTGGGCACTAGACCTCTTAATGTTTCAGTTTTACAACCTGGAAGACTCTAAATACCTTGTTTGAATCCTGATTTCCCTATATGCAAAACAAGGGTAATAAAACCACTTTCATCACAAGTTGTTATAAGAATCAGACAAATAAAGGTTAAAACACATTTCAAACTATGTATAATGTCCTCTATAAACATTTGTTATTATCATTATTAATTGCAGTTCCCAAAGAGAATATTACATCTGATACTCTAACTACGAACATGGCTTCAGAGGGTACTGTCAAGGATTCTCAGCCTTCTCTTGATTTGGCAAGTGCTACCAGTGGCGATAAAATAGTTACTGCCCAGGTATGTTGGTGAATTCATGTTACATTTGATGTAGGCTTTATCAGTTTTCTGCAACTGGCTGGTTTGTCGATTGTCAAATCTTCTTTCTTCTCCAGGCGAAATATTTCATTATCCCCCAAACCTGGCCTCCTTACATCCCTTGTCAGTTCTGTTAATGAGTAGCTGGGTGATTCTAGGAAGCTATTTAACATCTGAATCTCAGATGCCCCATTGATAAAAATAGAAGGAAAATCTTCCTTGAAGATCTCTTGCAAGGATGAAAGTGTACCAAGTTCCAGGCCACATAGAGTGCATTCAGAAAATGACAGATGCTGCTATTTGTAATATTGGTATTAATAAATACCACCTATGATCTTCATTAACCTGAACTCTAGTGGACAAATTTGGGGGCTTTTATTTTTTATAATTTCCTTCTCTTAATCAAGAAAAAAAACTTCATACACTATGATTATATATATATATAATATGTACACACACACACACACACACACACACACACAGCCATGGGAAGGACTTGATAACGGGAACTTTTTCCACAGCCAAATCCTTAGACTCAAGGGTTACTTACTTATATGGCAGCTGTGATCAGGGCAGGTTAGCAAAGTGGGAGATAAGACACTATACTAGTCTTATCATAGCCTTGGAGCAGAGGTTGGCAGTGGCCTTTTTCAGTAGGGTCCCCAAGTTAAGAATGGTCTTTGCATTTTCAAGGGTATTTGTTTTAAGAATACTTGACAAACACTATTTATGAAGCAAAAAGCCTAAAATATTTATTACGTGGCTCTTTACAGAAAAAAAATTGCAGACAGCTGCCTTTGAAATAGCCACACATATAGCCCTGATTAATGGCATCTTTGTGTTAGCATTCTACTAGTAGAGGACTGCTTTTGGGTCAGGTTCAAATAGCGCATTTATTTGCTTTCAAGACTACAAACATATTATTGCATGGGCTGCAATAGTTTTGGTACCTAATGTTTTTCAGAATGCTGGGAGTGATAAAGGGCTGAAATGGAGTGTTCCATTTAAATTTTCATAGGTTCCATTATCCAAATAATGGAATTTTTAGAGCCATGTGTGGTAATGAATAATTGAAAGTTTATAGAAATTGATTCCGTCTACTTTCTGTTTTTTAAAATATAATTTCAGGAAAATGGAAAAGCACCTGATGGGCAGACAGTAGCAGGTGAAGTGGTGGGCCCTCAGAGACCTAGATCCAACTCTGGGAGAGAGCTTACTGATGAGGTATAATTATATCTTTTTGTTCTTAAAAACAAAATACGCCCTGGCTGGTGTAGCTCAGTGGATTGAGCGCAGGCCTGTGAACCAAAGGATCGTGGTTCGATTCCCAGTCGGGGCACATGCCTGGGTTGCAGGCCAGGTCCCAGCAGGGGACTCACGAGAGGTAACCATACATTGATATTTCTCTCCCTCTCTCCTTCCCTGCCCTCTAAAGAGAAATAAATTAAATTTAAAAAAATTAAAAATATAAAAACTATATTGGGAAGGTGAAAAAACTCTGAAGATAGATGATGCTGATGGTTGCACAGCAATGTGAATGTACTTAATAATGCCACTGAATTATACGATTCAAAACTGTTAAAATGCTAAATTTTATATTGTATATAATTTAAAATATTTTTATTGATGTTAGGCAAAACATCATAATATAGAATAAAAAATGAAAGTGAAGATTGTCTCGGATTTTGTTTTTTTAATATTTTGGAGTTTGCAACTTTGACTTAAACTTGCCCTTCTACATAATTATATGGTGGAATAAATTACTATACTTTGGAAAATAATCTGGCAGTTTTTCAAAATATTAAGCATCAAGTTACCATGACACAGAATTTTTGCTCCTGTGTATATACCAAAAAGAAATGAAAACATATCTCCATAAAAAATATACACAGTTGTTCATAATACCCAAAGTATGGAAACAACACCAACATCCATCACTGATGAATGGGTAAATGTAGTATATCCATGCACATGGACTATTTTTTGGCAATAAAAGAAATTAAGTTCTGATACATGTACAGAATGAATGAACCTTGAAAACATTGTGTTAAGTGAAAGAAGCCAATCACAAAAGACCACACACCGTATGATTTAATTTATTTGAAATGTCCAGAATAAGCAAATCCGTAGAGACAAAAAAGGCAGATTAGTTAGTGGTTGCCGGGAACTGGAAGGAAAGGGAATAAGGTATGACAGCCAATGGGGTTTGGGATTTCTTTTGGGGGTAACAGAAATGTTCCAAACTTAGATAAGATGATGGTTGCGCAGCTCTATGAATGTACTCAATCATTGAACTATTTATGCTTTAAATGAGTGTCTTTTGCAGTGTGTGAATTGTATTTCACTAAAAATGTTAAACAGTTATTGTACACAGCACTGAATATATCGAGAAAGTCCTTAACTTAAATTTTTGAGGATTTTGTAGACTGAAAAATATACTTTAATTATAAGTTCTCTTGGTGTTATGTTTTTACTTCAGGAAATTTTAGCCAGTGTAATGATTAAGAACCTGGACACTGGAGAAGAAATACCTTTGAGTCTTGCGGAAGAGAAACTACCAACAGGTATTAATCCTCTCACTCTACACATCATGAGAAGGACTAAAGAATATGTAAGGTATGACCTAACGTTACTATTTTCCATTTGAAGTTTTTCATTCAGAAGGGTGAAGATGTCTCTGTTAATGAACTGTGACAGTCCCTAATTTGGTTTTATTCAACCTTTTTTCAAATTTGCCATTAAAATATTTAAAATATGTATTCTTAATTTTTGTTATCTCTTAAGACTGTACGATTACTAGGGGGAAAATAGTATATATCTTCAATCTCATAGTATTTGGTTTCTCTTTTTTTCATATGATTTACATTATACTATAGGGTATTAAAACCTATTGAGGCTAAAAGGCCATGTTCGGGATGAACATCTAGTCTTCTGAAACCTTGCTTAAGGATCGGAAGTTTTACATATAATTTGGAGGGTCAGAAAATGGCTTTAGAGGAAGGCAATTGACTTTACTGTGGGATATATGTAGAGCTAAGGAATAATTTCTGTGAAAGCAAAGCTTTATAATGTATAATACACCATGTGCCTGGTGAGTGAGGAGGAAGATATTTATAAGCTAATTTGTCATTTCTGTGTAGCATGTTTTGCCCAGAAGAAAGCCTTGTTTATCGTAGGTTTTTCTTAAGTTCCTAAACTGCATCCACTTGCATTTTGTACATTGCACCTTGCTTAAAGATTGTGTTCTTTGATTTTTCAAGTCTTTATAAATTCTCATAGTCATCATTTAACTTAAACATATGTAAAGCATTTTAACCCTTTTTCTACTCTGATTAGCTAATTCTATAGTAAGTATATATATAGATTTTTGAGAAGTGTTAAGGAAGTGGCTTCTTTTAAAATTACTTCTCCCCCTTGTAGTAATGATGCAGCACAGTCAGATGATGAAGAGAAGTTACAGTCTCACCCAACAGATACCGATGGTGGAAGGTTAAAACAGAAAACGTGAGTTACAGTACATCCATTTTCTTCATTTCAAGCCTTTATTTTTAAAAAATATGAGAACTACTATACTGTTTTAAATCTGTACTCCATCCAATTTATAAGTCCATCCACCACCATCACTCCCTGCCATCAACCCATGGATTATGAGGTCTTTGAGGCTGTGTTGGTCATATAGCATCTGATATATAGTAAGTGATCAATAAATTTTGTAGCATGCCTATATTTTGTTCTCGCAGTAGATACCAGAAGTGCTGGTAGAACAACTTGATGGTCCTTGAAGTTGCCTTTTCTCTTTCTCTTCATCTGTGCAAATGCTCTTTGTCTTCTTAAACCCAACTACATGAGATTCTTCCTGACTTCCTTCAGTTCACAGTACATTTCTTCCTTTTCTCAGTTTCAGTGACACCTATATTCTATATAACTTACCTTGGCCCTTAATTTTGTGTAACCTTAAACTGTTTTCTGTTCTAAAAAAAAAAACAAGATAAATAGATACTAGACAGTTACACCAGGTGTTACAAAAGGATTGCCATCATGCCATTCTTCTGTTTCCCCTACAAAAACCTAGAACAGTCATGGGCATAGAGATTTTGCTTGATTATATGCAAGTCACATAATTGGCAATAATTTAGTCTAAATTGTAAAATAAATATAAATACAAAATAAAATAGTTTAGATCCAAAGTGAATTCTCCACTCAAATCTGATCTTTTCCTAATGTGGAAAGGGTAGCAAAGAAAGTTTCGGTAATTTTTGGAAAAGGTGTGTATTCACAATGCAGATCTATGATAGCACCTTCAGATACCTGGGCCTTGGCTGTCTAGCAGTGATGACTCTCAGGAACCAGAGAACTGGGATTTATTCAGGAGACATATAAATATCCAAGAAAGATGTTTTATATTCTATACATTAAAGCTCATCATTTTTCTAAAAGAAAAAAAAAAGCTTCTCAGGATTACTCAAAACCATTATACTTATTTATTACAAAATTTTTTTTTAAATCTGGTTATCTGGTATCTGAGTTGACAACAAAATAGAAGCACCAAACTACGAAACCTGTAAGTTGACACATAAGAATGTCAGATAATATTCCAATTACAAGAGAGGAATCAGAAAAATAATAAAGGACTCTTACATAGCACAACCATTTTGTATGGCAGTGGTTTCAACTTTTCCTCAAGTAATGACACACATAGAAAAGGGCAGTACTGCACTGAATGCTAGAGTGAACTAATGGTCAAAAGAGATTGGTCCAGAGTCAGGCTTCCCTATGCCCTGCCCTATTGTCTTAAAGGCTTAGAGCCAATATCGCGGCCCACTTGCAAACCATTTGAAAGGTCCTGAATGTTTTAAAGAAGAGTAAAGATGGCAGTTGACCCCATTTATTAGAGAAAGAAATGTACTGAACATTAAATTAAATGCCCTTGAAGAAGGCACAAAAGTGTATACTTTGGAGATGTTCTCATCCAAAATTATTAAAATACCTGTTTTCTTGCTTAAAGTAGTAGTAAACCTATAGTTATCCAGAAAATATAACTTCAGAATTATAGGAGCAGAGACTGTGTAGTGATTTTTATTTATTTTTTAAAGACTATATTTATTTATTTTTTGAGGCAGGGGAATGGAAGGAGAAAGGGAGAAAAACATCAGTCGGTTGCCTGTCGCACACACCCCCACTGGGGACTGAAACCACAACCCAGGCATGCATCCTAACCAGAAATCAAACTGCTAACCTTTTGCTTTGTGGAATGACACTCATCCCACTAAGCCACACCAGTCTAGGACTAGACCGATTTTTAAAATGGTTTATCATCTGTGTTTTCTTTCTTTTTTTTTAAAGATTTTATTTATCTTTAGAGGGGAAGGGTTAGGGAGAGAAATATCAATGTACGGTTGCCTCTTGTGTATCCCCTGCTGGGAACTGGCCTGCAACCCAGGCATGTGCCCTGACTGGGAATCGAACCACGATCCTTTGCTTCACAGACCCGCGCTCAGATCCACTGAGCTACACCAGCCAGGGCTCATCTGTGTTTTCTGATTATAAAACGTTGCACAAAAGTCTTCCCTGGCTGGTGTGGCTCAGTGGATTGAACATAGGCTTGTGAACCAAAGGGTCTCTGATTCAATTCCTATTCAGGGAACATGCCTGGGTTATGGGCCAGGTTCCCCCGTGTGGGGCACACGAGAGGCAACCACACATTGATGTTTCTCTCCCTTTCTTTCTCCTTCCCTCCTCCTCTCTAAAAATAAATAAAATCTTTAAAAAAATTTAAGTAATGCAAAAATCTGTAAAAGAACTATGTCATATGCCTAACCCCAGACATTCTCAGTATTAATAATTAGATGTAATCTAAGTGCCCATCAGTAAATGAATGGATCAAAAGCTATGGTACATTTACACAATGGAATACTATGCAGCAGAAAGAAAAAAAGGAGCTCCTACCCTTTGCAACAGCGTGGATGGAACTGGAGAGCATTATGCTAAGTGAAATAAGCCAGGCAGTGAAAGACAAATACCATATGATTTCACCTTTAAGTGGAAACTAATCAGCAAAACAAGCAAGCATGCAAAATATAACTAGAGACATGGAAATTAAGAACAATCTGACAGTGACCAGAGGGGAGGTGGGAGGGGATAATAGGGGGGAAAGGGGGAGAAGGGATTTCAGGAACAAATATAAAGGACACATGGACAAACTGATAAAACTGAGGGGTGGTGGAATCAGGGGAGGGAGGTGGGGATGGCTGGGGTGGGCAGGAGTAGTTGGGAAGGGAAATGGCAGACAACTGTACTTGAACAACAATAAAATTAAATTAAAAAATAGGTGTATTCTCCATAGAATTATTTTTCTCACAAAAGTGGAATTATACTGTGCCTATAATTTGTCAACTTACTTTAAAAAAAATCTAGTGTATGGTGGACATCTTTTCATATTAAAACCAGTAGTAAATATATTGTAATCTTTCTATTAGCCAGATGTGGGCGTTTAGTGCTGCAGATACAATAGTTAAGTAACCAAGTGCTGGAAGCAACCCATGTGCCCATCAGTAAATGAATGGACCAAAAAACTGTGGTTCATTTACACAATGGAATATGACACAGCAGGCAGAAAGAAAGAAGGAGCTCCTACCCTTTGCAACAGCGTGGATGGAACTGGAGAGCATTATGCTAAGTGAAGTAAGCCAGGTGGTGAGGGACAAATACAATATGATCTCACCACTAACAGCAGCCTAAACAACAAAACAAACAAGCAAGGGAAGTATGGCCAAAGACATTGACATTGAGAACAGGCTGACAGTGATCAGAGGGGAGAGGATAATGGGGGGAAAGAATGAAGGGTTTACAGGAACAATTACAAAGGACACATGGACAACAACAAGGAGCGGGGTGGAAACGGGGGCAGGGGAACAAAAAGAAGAGATCCATAGTCTCATCCTTCCTAAAGCTTCCATTTCAATAGGAGAAACAGGCATTGAACATGTAATTAATTACACAGATAAATCTAACTACATTTGTAGTAATTGCTATAAAAAGAACTCTGTGGGGTACTGTGGGACTATATAACATGAAAATCTGTTTTGAAGAGTCAAGAAGGGATTTTTTGGGAGAGCTGTTTGGTCTAAGACGTAAAGAGAAGTAGAAATTAGCTAGAGGAGGAGTTTTACAAGGAGTAGAACCACACATGCAAAGGCCCTGAGGTGACTAAGAGTTGCTACCTTTAAAGAACTGAGGTTTGCCTCGTTTCTTTTATTGCATTCCATTGCAAGGGTATACAGTCACTTATTTGTTCATTCCTTTGTTGATGAAAATTCAGTTTATCTCTACTTTTTACCTATTCTAAACAATACTGCAGTGAACCTCTTCGTACATATAGCTTAGCAGCTTTTTCAAATTCTATCCTTAATATCATGAGCTCCCATTAATTGGTAAAAATTTACCCCTGCTTTGTATGTACATTTCGTTTTGGCTGTAAATTTCATGTGCTTTGTATTGTTTTTTAATCATTTTAATATATGAAATTTGAGATGTAGATAATTGAAAGAGCAATAAGTCCTATTTATGGAAACTTGAAATGCATACTTACTTACATCACACTGTTTGGGAATACCTACTGCAAAGCTCTGCCTAACTGTATTGCATGCAAATACCCAAACTGAAAGAGAAAGGACAAGAGGCCATCTTAGGCTACCACGGTGTTCTATTTTGGGTTTTTCTTTTCTTTTTTTATTCTTGTTCAAAGTGTTCTACTTTGTAAGTAAATACATCTTTACTTTTTTGTTGTTCTTGTTAAAGTGTGTTTTTAAGGATGACTTTCTAGCAGGAGTGTCAAACTCATTTTTACCAGGGGCCACAACAACCTTGCAGTTGCCTTCAAAGGGCCGAATGTAATTTCAACTTCTTAACAGTTAAGGAGTGGTTACAGTTATACAGTCCTAAAATTATTTCGGCTGATGTAGCCTCCAGTGAAAATGAACTTGACACTCCTGCTCTAAAGGAATCTTCTCAAAGTGATTCTCACTGCAGATTCATAACCTCACCCAAACCCCCTAAATCAGATGATCTGGGGATGAGGGCTAGATATCTGTACTTTAAACACTCCCCTCCCACCCGCTCCTTGCCAACTGATCATGATTCACCATTGAAAACCAGTGCTCTAGAGTATATACAATATTATATATTGGGAGAAGTGCCTATATTACCTTTGTAGCCATATTGACTTGAATATACACCATGTGCAGGAAATAGGTTTACACTTGTGAGTACGCAAAACACAGTTTATTCTTGTATTATTTATTATCATATTACTTTCCATATGAGCAACTATAAACCTACTTTTTCCCCACCCTGTATTCTATACAATAAGGGATTTAGGAACTCAAAGACCTACTGTTTACATTAAAAAAGATTAATTCAAAATAATATGGTTTCCCTGGCTGGTGTAGCTCAGTGGATTGAGCACAAGCTACAAACCAAAGGATCACCGGTTTGATTCCCCGTCAGGGCACATGCCTAGGTTGCGGGCCAGGTCTCCAATGTGGGGCGCATGAGAGGCAACCATACATTGACGTTTCTCTCCCTCTCTTTCTCCTTCTCTCCTAGTCTCTAAAAATGAATAAATAAAATCTAAAAAAAATAATATGCTTTACCAGTCCTAATGAGATTATCAGTGAATTGTTGAACTTATATAGTTAGTTGAATTAATAAGAAATAGTTTTGTTTAGGGTTTTGTTTTTTTTTTTTTTGTATTTTTTGTAAGGACTCAACTAAAGAAGTTCCTAGGAAAATCAGTGAAGAGAGCAAAGCACCTTGCTGAGGAATATGGTGAACGTGCTGTAAATAAAGTTAAAAGTGTTAGAGATGAAGGTAAGTGGAAAAGGACATTTCAATCGAATAATATATTTGGTTGGTCATCATCGAAATTTAGCCTGTAGTTTATAAGAAGCATTCTATTTCATGAAAAGTAATAAACCTTTATAGATATCTTAGCATTTCAGTAAATTATGTTACTCTCACTATCACATAATTTTATAAGTGGGGAGAAAATGAATTTATATATCTTAAACATGAATTTTGTACATACTTTGTGACTGTGGCAGCCTACAAGAGTTGAGTGTTCAATAGTCAGTTGTAAATTAGTTATATAAGGCTATTTGGTTCTTATAATATTTTCAAAATTAGGTAAATTTTCCAGTTTTGCACAGATCTTAACTTCCTATGCCCTTGTCATAATTGTGCATAATTTGCTTTATTTAATAGACACTTACATAATATTCTGTGCCAGACACTGTTCTAAGCACTTTCACCTGTGTTAACTCATTTAATCCTCATAAAAATCCTTTGAGGTAAGTACCCTATTATCCCCATTTTATAGATGAAAATTACTGAAGCACAGAAAGGTCAGGTACCTTGCCTATGGTCACACGGATAATAAATGAGACAAGGCTGAATTTGGACTCTGATCTGGCACTTGGCTCCATGCTCTTAGTCAATATGCTATTTAGTAATAGATTTTGCTTCTCCATGTAATGAATTTTCTTGGTAAGCAGTGGATATAATACTATCGTAGTAACTATATCTACATTAGCTAGTAATGATCTCTGTTGCATTTCTGTTTAGTGTTTCATACTGATCAAGATGATCCTTCATCAAGTGATGATGAAGGAATGCCATACACAAGACCAGTTAAATTCAAAGCAGCGCATGGTTTCAAAGGACCTTATGATTTTGATCAGATAAAAGTGGTGCAAGATCTTAGTGGTGAACATATGGTAAGCAACCTTCTTATTTTTCAGTATTGATTCTGGTATTTTGTAAAGATTTTATTTATTTATTTTTAGAGTGAGGGGAAGGGAAGGGAAGGTGAAAGAGAGGGAGAGAAACATCAGTGTGAGGAACATGAATCCATTGCCTCTCATTCACACCCCGACCTGACCAAACCCGCAGGCTAGGCCAGGTATGTTTCCTGACCAGGAATCGACCAAGTGACCTTTCGCTTTGTGGGATAATACCCAACCAACTGAGCCACACTGGTCAGGTCATTATCAATTCTGTTTTTATTGAGAGAAATATTTTGGTTTCTGTAAAGCAGATCTGTATGTAGGTAATTTTGCTAGCCTTACTAAAGAAGAATAAATTGATCTTAATACAGTCTAACGAATAGATAATTCAGAGTCTCTCTCTGGATTGTTCCGGAAGTGAATTATTAAGTAAACACTAGTCCTATCTCATTAAGAAAGCTATGTAAAAATACAAACTTTAAAACAATTAATTAGAGAGTGATCTATCACTTTGAGAAATGTTTCAAGTGCCCTGACTACTGTGGCTCAGTGGGCTGGGCGTCATCCCACAAACCAAAAGGTCACCAGTCCAGTTCCCAATCAGGGCACATGCCTGGGTAGTGGGCCAGGTCTCCGGATGGGGAGCATGGGAGAGGCAACCACACATTGACTTTCTCTCTCACATCAGTATTTCCCTTCCTCTCTTTCTCCTTCCCCTCCCTCTAGAAATAAATAAATAAAATATTTTTTAAAAGACAGAATGTAGAAGATAAAATATCTAGCAACATATTTAATAAGAAAAATGCAAGATCTGCATGAAAAAAATTAAATACTTCTATACAACATAACAGTGTTTAAAGTGTTCCCCATTATATTTTAAATAATTTACACAGCTGTTTCAAAAGCTCAATATATTTTGTAAAATGATGGCTAAAACAAGGACAGAGGTAGTGGTACAAGTTCTCTATCAGAGTTAAAATGTACCCGAGCAGATATAATATCACAAATTATATTACCCCTGAAAATGCTAGGAATATAAGGGAGGAAGTAATAAACTCAAGACTGCATAAATGATACTAGGAATGCATTTATCTATTCAGATTTTAAATCTAAAAGTTGGCCTGACTGGAAGGAAGCAACCACAAACACATCAGATGGCAGCTAGGTTGGAACTTAAACTTTGGTGTTTACAATGTAGATATAAAATGTTTGACTTGATTATAGTAACTCCCTTAAGGCACCTGATGAATTTCCTTGTACTGTATTGACTCTCTTTCATTATTTGCATTTTTAAGTAAAATCTCATTGTAGTATTCTCTAAATGACAAATTTCTTAATACACTTGAATTTCATGGAAATGAATGTTATCCCAGTAAATGAGCTGTTGCCCCTAACTTGGATAATCTTTATCATCTGCATAGATGTGTGGTATAGTAGCTGTTATAACAGTATTTGTTATAGTAGGATTTGGCCTTTCCAGTTTATGGGTTCACTTTTTTTTTTTTTTAAGATGTTACTTAGAGAGCAGGAGAAGGAGGGAGGAAGAGAGGGAGGGAAACATCAGTGTGAGAGAGAAACATTAACCGTTTGCCTCTCACACGTACCCCAACTGGGATCCCCAGGCCAGGCATGTGCCCTGACCGGGAATTGAACCAGTGACCTTTCACTTTGCAGGACAACGCCTAACCAACTGAGCCACACCAGTCAGGACAAAGGTTCATATTCTTTAACACTTCCTCAACGTGCACACGTACACACAGACAAACTTCCCCACTGTTTTCAGTGTCTATCTGGGAATTCTAGCCATATACTGGGAAACCTTGTTTCTTGGGAGAAAAACAGGAGACCACACCATTCCAACACTCCTTCAAATGCCCAATACTAAGAGGGTAACTGCTAAGGTGGGTCGTATTCTTCTTCAGCCCTGGTCAGGAGTTGTTGGTGCTCTGCTAAAAGTTCTACCTCCTCCTATCCTGCTCCCAAGTTCATCTGGGAAACCGAGATCCCCAACTAGGATTTGTGCTTTACTTTGAAGTTTTCCAGCCACCTCAGAACTACCATTTCCATTAATATATGGACAAGGTTTGGGATCTTGAAAATGTTAGTTTAGATTATGGCAAACTGCAAGTATGTTGTCTTGGTTTTTTTAATAATGTATTTTATTGATTATGCCATTACAGTTGTCCCATTTCCCCCCACCCTGCATACCCCCTCCCACCCACATTCCCTCCCTTTAGTTCATGTCCATATGTCATAAGTTCTTTAGCTTCTACATTTCCCATACTACTCTTTTCCTCTCCCTGTCTATTTTTTCCCCACCATTTATGCTACTTACTCTCTATACCTCACTGCCCCCCGCTCCTCCCACTCCCCTGTTGCTAACCCTTCATGTGATCTCCGTTTCTGTGGCTCCACTCCTGTTCTAGCTGTCCACTTAGTTTGCTTTTGTTTTAGGTGTGGTTGTTAATAACTGAGTTTGCTGTCCTGTCACTATTCATATTTTTTATCTTCTTTTTCTTAGATAAGTCCCTTTAACATTTCAAATAATAAGGGCTAGATGATGATGAACTCCTTGAACTTGACCTTATCTGAGAAGCACTTTATCTGTCCTTCCATTCTAAATGATAGCTTTGCTGGATAGAGCAATCTTGGATGTAGGTCCTTGCCTTTTATGACTTGAATACTTCTTTCCAGCCCCTTTTTGCCTGCAAGGTCTCTTTTGAGAAATCAGCTGACAGTCTGATGGGAACTCCTTTGTAGGTGACTATCCCCTTATCTCTTGCTGCTTCTAGAATTTGCTCCTTCATTTTAATCTTGGCTAATGTAATTATGATGTGCCTTGGTGTGTTCCTCCTTGGGTCCACCTTCTCTGAGCTTCCTGGACTTCCTGGAAATCTATTTCCTTTGCCAGATTGGGGAAGTTCTCCTTTACTATTTGTTCCAGTAAGTTTTCCACTTGTTGCTCTTCCTCTTCCCCTTCTGGTACCCCTATAATTCGGGTGTTGGAACGTTTCAAGATGTCCTGGAGGTTCCTAAACCTCTCCTCATTTTTTTGAATTCTTGTTTCTTCATTCTTTTCTGTTTGATTGTTTCTTTTTTCCTTCTGGTCCACTCCATTGATTTGAGTCCGTTTTCTTCCCATCACTATCAGTTCCCTGTGCATTTTCCTTCATTTCCCTTATTGTAGCCTTCATTTTTTCATCTAATTTGAGACCCAAATCAACCAGTTCTGTGAGCATTCTGATCACCACTGTTTTGAACTGTGCAAAACAGTGTTTTGAAGAGGTTGGCTATCTCTTGCTTGCTTAAAAGTATTGCCTCTGGGACTTTGATTTGTTCTTCAGTTTGAGCCATAATTTTTTGGTCTGGTCGCACCTGTTACTTATGGGTGGGCAGGGCCTTAGGTGTTCACCAGGGTGAGACAACCCCTGTCCCTGGGTTGTGACGCTGTATGTGGGTGCAGGGTCAGAGAGGGAACAATGGCACCTGCTCTACTTATATTTCAGTCCCTTCTGCTGCTTCCCACAAGCAAATTGGGCCCTTCTGGTGCTGGTTCCTGGGTGGGTGGGCTTGTGTACATTCTAGGACCCTGTGGGTCTCTCCATCGAACTCTCCTGTGAGGCTGGGAGTCTCTCCTGGCACCTCAACCCCCACAAGTGTTTTCAATTCATGCTTTGAGGCTTTATTTCCTGGCACTGGGGCCCTGGGTTGCGCAGTCTGTCTTACTGCCCGTTTGCCTTGTTTATCTGCGCACAAATCTGTGACCGCGGTCAGCCAGCCACCTTGCATGCCTCACTGGGTCTGCTCGTTTCCTCCCCGCACCCGGGGTCTGCCAGCCACTGCCTTTTCCTGCCAGCCCCTCTTACCAATCTGGATGAACCCTCACCCATCTCTGCTGGCCACCGACTCCACCCCTCTTACTGATCTGGATGAATGGTTGTCGGACTTCCGTACAGTTCAGTTTTCTGTCTGTTCTGGTTGTGTTTTTGT
>PVKM010001515.1:0-76462 GCA_004027735.1 Carollia perspicillata
TTGGTTTATTCAGGGTCTGAAGATTTTCAGGTAAGCATGATAGAGAAAATGACAAGCAAATTGAGAGCGGTAGAAAATTTTTATAATGATGGAATATTGAAACCATTCTGGATCAGGAGACAAGTGGAGACAGTGAGTAAGGAGCAAGATCAATTATTTGGTGTCCTCAAAGAGGTGGGGAGAGTTTATTTATTTTTATTTTCTTAAGAGGAATAACCAGTATAAATGAGCTAGAAGGGTGGGAGATGGTAGAGTTTATGAGTGATTAAGCTGTCTGACAAGAGATGGTTACTAGTGATGACAAGCAAGTACATGACTGAGGGAAGAAAACGTAGTGGTCAAGTAATGACATCCCAGGATGCTGGAGTCATCTGTGCGGATGTTGAAGTCATACATGAAGATGACCGAGGTAGGGGTATAAAGAAAGAAAGCCAAATAAGAGCTAAAACATTCAATGAATGAAGGGAATTAATTGAAAGAAATTATCTATAGCTTTACAGCAAATAGCAGCAAGAAGGGATGGAGGATAATGAATCTGCGTGGCATGGGCTTTATGGGGCATTTTTGATGAACTCGCATATTCCCAATCCTCACTTCACAGTGCAAGTGGAATGCTAGGACACAAAAACAATAACCCTCAGTGGAACAAAATGGGGTATCCATAGATGTCTAGTTTCAGTCACAACAAGATGATGAATAGGACTTCAGAGACCAGGTTACTGATATAAAGAAATTTTCTGATCAAAGAACAGGAGTAGGAGCTGGCAGAGTAGGTGAGTAGGGGTGGGGTTGAGGAATTTACCAAATTAGGCATGTGCAAAAGATGTAGGAGTTACCAGGGCACCATAATATTATTCAGTAACAGATAATAGAAAATACTGACTTGTGGTTCCAGAAGTAATCAGAGATGTGAAGCATGATGGAAACTGTCATGCAGTCTCAAAGAACCCATTGGTTCAATGGGCAGACTTTCTACTCAAAGTGTTGTTCTAGGACCAGCAATCTTGGCATCATCTAAGACCTTATTAGAAATACAGAATCACAGATTCCACCCAGACTTAATAAATCAGAACCTGCATTTTAATAAGATTCCCCAGGTGTGCACAATGAAGTCTGAGAAGAACTACTATAGTTACAGTGCTCCTCTCTTTTCTCATCTCCTGGCAATGGACTCACCAGAGGCTGACAGTGCTGACTCCATCTTGGACTGTTTCTCTTCAAAATAGTGTCATTATGATACTTCACTGATGAGCACACAGTCTATACTGTAGAATTATTGAGAATAGGAGCCATTTTATCTATCATTAGCTTCTGATGCCTACTATAATCACAGAAACGGAAGGGTATCTCCTAAATACTGTTGAAAACTTGAGCTGAAGATTAGAGAGCAACACTGACTGTGTGTGTATAGGACAAAACTCCTCTTAACACAGTTGGGTTCACAGTTAAATGATTTAAAAAGGGTATTTAAAATAAAACATCATAAAAATGAAGATACAGATAAAACAGTTTTAACTTAAAATAACACACACACTCTCGTATATTAATCCCTTCACAATTATTGCATGTAGGGCCAAGGCCTTTAATTTGAGTACGAATTGGCTTATGGGAATTGTGCACCATCTTTCCTGCACAAACCACACTAAAAAGGCATCATCTAAAAATACGTTGCTTGACTTTCTTTACAGCCTACCGTGAAGCAATTTGTGCACAGCATCTTCCTAGATTTTTTTCTGTTTTGCTTGCCCTCTCTTTTATGATCCTCATCCCCATATAACTTAGCCACATTAAAAAAAAAAGAATTTAATATTTTTCTAGTTTTCCCAAAGTATTCAACCTTGTTTTCTCAGAAGTAGCAGTTCCCCTACCTTTTGTTCTGATATTTTTATGACTTACATAGTATCTAGTTAAATCGTGTGGTCACATGCCAGTTTTCAACGAGCCTACTCATCAGGTTGACCAGGAGGTTTGGCAGGATAGGTTACCAATCTAGAGTTCTTGGGACTTGGTCCTCTAGGAAAAAGCCGTATCAGGTCTTCTGCAGCATTTGCCATGGTAGTTTCAAACTGAGCAAGAGCTCCACAATTTCACACTTGAGTACATTCAAATATCTCAAGTGGATGTCAGCCAGGCTTCATAAATAACTTCCTCTTAGCAGTGTTTCAAAACTCAGACATTCAAAAGATCCTGCCTGGCCCGAAAGACAAATCCCTTCAGACACCTGAGCAACAGTTTAAGCCTCCTAAATCAAGAAAGAAGAACTCTCCCTTTGAATGCATTTAATACAGCCATAGTATAATCAACCTAATTAATCTAAACAGATTTTGGTTGGCTCTTGACATGAAAACATGTGACTAATACACAGAGGGCACTCAAGGTTTTTTTCATGTTTTTCTTAATGTTCACTTATAAAATGTCTGATAATTTGTTTTATTTTTTTATTGTGAGATATAATAAATTCTAAAAGCAATATTTCCTCATGGATGTTCATTATAGACTAGCAATGTTCAACCTTTTTCATCTCATGGCACACATACTTACAAAAATTCTGTAGCACACCAAGAAATATATTTTTTGCTGATATGACAAAAATAGGTTTAATTTTGATTCATTCACACCAGAAGGCTATTGTTGTGTTGGCTGCTGTCTTTTTTTTTTGACAATCTCAGGGAAGAGAGGTCAGTGCCCCAATTAAATAGTCAGGTACTGGATGTTTTAAAAATTCTTGTGGCACACTGGTTACAAATCACTGCTCTAGAGTAACAAACTGAGAAACAGAAGTTGTACATGGAAGTGGGTACTAGTGTATATTTCACAATGCATATTACTATGCTATAGTAATAAAGAAATTACTTATTAAAGAAATGTCAGATATGAATGAGCAGTCATCTGCATCATAAATTATAACATAATGTCACTCATTATACTATTTCAAAATTATCTGTCTTTCTTTCTGCTCGATAAGACCTAAGCTCAAAGGCAACATCTTACTCTGACCACCATAACTTGTCACAAAGTTAGACACACAATAAATGGTATTTGAATTGAAATAAAAGTTGGCATTGTAATAAATTAAATAATGCAAGGTTTTAAAAATACAACTTCAAAGTTACAAATAATGAGAAGATGGGACCAATAATTTAAACATTTTCTTTGGACACCTGAGTTCTGCTGGGTTTCAAATATGAAGCCAAACATATTTTACTTATTAAATAAGAATATATGAGATCTATAAATAAAATGGCCAAAAAGAAAAAAGTGCCAAATCTTTTAAATAAGCATCACATTTTTTTTAAAAAATGTACCCTATCAGATGTTCAAGGAAAGTTATCAGAAATTAGTAGAAAATTTTCTAAACATCTAACATGGAACCTTCTCCATTCCCTATTTTTTATACCATGGTATCAAATGTTTGAATTTTCCCTAAGAAATACCTGATGGCTCTACAATAAGTGGTTAGAAATTTCGGATTCAAAATTCATGCTTCCCTCACCTATTATCAATGATATATTTTATCCAAAAGAGAAAAATACTTAAATCCAATGATTACAATTGTAAGGATTTGTTTTATTGTGTTTTCCACATAGAGAGAAATAAGGTTTTTTGGTAAAAGTAAAAATCATTACAAAGACAATCTATTAACTGAACAGTAGCACATTGAATTAAATCGATAACAAATAAAATTTAGCTTTAAATGAGTCAAGTAGTCTGCATTTAAAATTTAATTTCATAAACATTCAAGATTAATAAATTTTGGTAAGAAAAAAAGACTAGCAGAAAGGAAAAACACATCTTTTCAACAGATAGTAAGTTATAACATATTTTGAATTTCTTTGGGAAAACACAGTACTGTTACTTAAAAGCCTTTTAAGAAAGACTTAAGTGCTTCAAGTCAAGTGGTCTTCAGACTAAAAATAGTTTAAAATTTGCCAAGAAATTAAAGTGTTAAAAATAGTCTTTTGTTTATTCATTTAAATTCATGTTGACAAATAGGTAAAGAAAAGACAAAAAGTTTACCTGCATTTTCACGTAATAAATTTTAGATCTATAAAAATTTCCTAGTTTGTATACAAAAGCCAATGTTTGACCTTCATTGATCCATTTCTATGTAGTTAAAAAAATACAGTATCAAATCTTTCTCCCTCCCCCCCCAAAACTAGAATATTTTAAGCTGTGAGTGTGTGAATGTACCTATGCATATCCTCGAGTGTACAAAACACATAAACAGCACTTTACTTGGAAAATTATTTTCACCATACTGTAAACATCTCTTTCTCTACATCTGGACATTTCAAACTAGTCTTTGGTATTATTAATCACTGTGCTTTGAAATGGAGACAAGGGATTTCTGTAGTGTTGCTACAGAGACATTGTAAGATATAAATAAGGAAAATGCACTTGGAATAAGTTACAATTAGCTGCTTTTGCATAATTTTTAAAACTACAGTGTATGCCTAGTCACAGTTTTATGAGAAAAAATATCTCCTTTTCAACTCCTTAATTTTAAGGAACACTTAATCATTTTGGCTAAAAATCCATTTTTGGAGTGGATCTGATGGATTGCATGACTCCAAGGTTGGATGCTCTCCATTTGCTGAAAGGCACATTTTTAAGAATGGGTTATATAGAAGTTGATCCTAGAATAAAAGGAAAGACAACAAACATTAAGTTTCAAAACTCATAGTTAACTGATAAATACAAAAATTACTTTATGGTCTCACTGAAGCTAAAGGGAGACCTGTACACCAAATATATACCATCCTTAACAGGTTATCTTTCTAAGATCAACTATGTCTGATAAAATCTTGTACAAGATCAAATCTTGTTTCTGGTGTAAACAATACCATTTAGTCCACTACATAAGGTATTATATAAATGAAGAGAGCTATACTAAGCAAGGTCTCAATCCAATTTTTAAACAATCCATTTTTATATACATATATGTGTATACACACACACACACACACACACACACACATCCATGCATCCAAAAGTAACGAACTTTTAAAAAGAGTAAGTCATGAAAGTCAGTTTTATAGTGTTCTTGCATTGTACAAAATAATTTTCACATAACAATTACTAGGTTCCAGCTAAGCCTTAAAATGTTTTTAAAAAGACAAAAGAACTTTTATATATTTTCTCAGTTCTAGGTCCACAAAAGCACTAAAACAGGGAAGGAAAAAGTTAAGCACTTCAGGTAAGAAAAAAATAATGATTTTCTCTTCTGTCAAGAAAAAAAATGACTACTACAAGAAGCATTATAAGAAACATAAAAAGACAAATATGGGCAACAATTATTAATAATTCACAGAAGCATTGATCTGTATTAACCATGCTTTAACTAAGCATCTTTCCAATTACATTGTTTCTAAGAGGTTTTAGTTCATAGATATATGCTCTTTTATCACATGGGTAGACGAACAATAACAAAGTTAACAAAACCTGAGAAATTCTGATGAATAACATTAATAAAAAGTGTTTAGTGCCTTTTCCCAGGTAAGCAATTAGAGCTGTTCAAGATAGTAATTACATAAAGGGGTGAATTCATTGCACTGAGGTACCTTTCGGATCTCCCATATCTGCTCTCCAGTGGCAACTGTCTTGTGACCTTTGTAGGTACATGCATTCAGTTGAACAAGACCTTGAGCAGCATGGAGACATAATTCCTTCTGGATGTTATGTCGAATTTCATGTTGAGCAGAATACTCAAAGTACTGTGCAATAAAAAAAATCGACAATTTACTGAATAATGCAGTCATGTCTACTTCAATGAAATAATATAGTAAAAATTGGTATCAGAAACATAAGCTGAGTTTTTATGATAGAAGATACCATAAACTTTTTCCAGCTTATTACCAAAGAAATAGATACTTAATTAAGAAGTTATTATCTTCCCATATCAGAAATTACAAGTTAGGTAGGATAGGGGCTGGGACAGGTACTCCATAGAAAAAAGGGCTTGGAAAGCTCTAGCAAGCATAGCAACTGTCTTCTCTTCTCCACAAATGTTCCTTCTCTTATTCATCTAAATTCCTGACATTTTTATTTAAATAGGAACATTTAAAAGGAGCAATCTTGCCCTGGCTGGGTGGTTCAGGTGGTCGGAGTGTCATCCCATAGGTCATGGGTTCAATTCCTGGTCAGGGAACATACCTAGGTTGCGGGTTCAATCCCCGGTGGGGGTGCGTATGGGAGGCAACCGATCAATGTTTCTCTCTCTCTCCCCTCCTCTCTCTCTAAAATCAATAAACATATCCTCAGGTGAGGATTTAAAAAAAGATGGGGGTAATCTGCATGCCTTAGTTTCCTTGCCTGTAAAATGGCTAATTTAATAGCTCCTACTCCTTGCAGGGGTGTCCAACCTTTCAGTATCCCTGGGCCACACCTGAAGAATTGTCTTGGGCCACACATTACATACAGAAGCACTAATGAAAACTGATGAGGAAAAAAAAAAGGTTTTAAGTAAATTTACAACTCTGTGCAGAGTCTCACATTCACAGGCATCCTGAGCTGTATGCGGCCCGCCGCCCATGGGTTGGACACCCCTGCCAGGGTTCTAAAGAGAATTGTGTGAATACATGCAAATCACAACAATAACTGGTTCACGGTAGGCACTCAATATATTGAAGCTATTACTACTATTATTGATGCTTCTTTCTCCCCATATGTTCAATTAGTCCCTTGGTCCTACTGAATTTTCCTCTCAGATGTAACCATCCCACCCATCCTTACTTCCATATCCTCACTTCTGTTCAGGTACTCTGAGTCTCTACTGCAATACCTCCAGTTATCTCCGATTTCTGCTCCTATACTTCAATTCTCTCTGCTGCTTGAGTAAAGGGAAACTCACTCTGCTTCAGTTCACTGTTCGTCTTTTATGGTGTTTATTTGATTCTCGACATCTGATAAAGTGAGTCACTCTGTTACTAAGATTAAGTCCACACTCCTTAATTGGTACGCGAAACTTCCATTTTCAATCTTTTATCAACTGTTATCCCAATTACATCCTATGCTCCTGTCACACAATTCTGCCATGCAGAACATGTGTATCTATAACCCTGAGACTTTGCTTTACTGTGTTCCATCTGGAATAGCTTTCTGGATCCTTCTGTCTGGCTACATTTTATTCTTCACAGGGCCAATTCAAATATTACCTTCTTCTTTTAGTTTTCCCTGAATTTGCTCTGCTGCTCAAAATTACACCCTTTCCAGGGCCCCATTGTCCATCAGGGACAACTTTTACTGCACTTCATTGGAATTGTGCATGTAGCTAAGTGGCTTCACCACAGACCAAAGTCAGGCAGTGTAACTAGTAATAACATTCATCACAAATCAAAGATTTCATGATGTTGACATATTGAAGTTAAATAACTGAATATAATTGATTTTCAGTAATAAAACAATTAGTCCTAGCACTAATATTTATTGAGCCCTTATTATGTCCCAGGCAGAAACTGTTTGGAGCTCATTATGTCTATTACAGTAGACACCCTACAAACACTAGCTGAATTAATCTTGGCTTCCCTTGGTCTTAGTCTCATGCTTAATTTACCTGTTCCCGCAAATACAATGTCAGCCATTTTTATAACTGATAGTTCTTCAGATGAAAATATTGAAAGAAAACAGGTTTAGGTCATGAAAACAGCACTCTCGCTACACATTTTTAAGAAAAATAAATCTTTATGATTTCAAAGATGATAAGAAGGGCTGTCTTGTATTTTACTTTACTCATATTATTTTTTAAAATATTATTAAAAAGGATGTTATAAGGAATATAAAATTGTTGAAGATATTTAGGTAAAACAAAAAGAGTACATTATTAGCTAGCTGAGAACATTGACTAAACTTATGCTTAGAACTGAAAAAAGCAAAACATTGTGTTAAAAAGCCATAATGACTCAGACTACAGTGCACAGTTTCTTTGTCAATTTAGTCACATTATCAGTCTATTTTTATTTGGCATATATGATTATGGTTACAATGAAGATTTATGTTATAAAAAATATCATTATCTGGTCAAAACAGTAGAAAAGAGCATGAGGAACTGGTTAAGTTAAATAATATCTCAAAAAAGTTTAGCACCCAAAACTAAAATTCACAAAGTGGTTTAAATGCAAGGCTTGACTACAAATAAATTTAAAGGAAATACACCAAAATAAAATCTATGGCTGTATTAAGGTGATAGAAGCCAGAGTTATCTTTTTAAATATAAACCAGAAATTATTTTTCTCTTGCTCAAAACCCTCAGAGGGCTTCTGTCACATAAATAAATCCAGGTTCTTTAAGGAGGCCTGCAAAGCCTACGGGGCCAGGACCCTTACTGGTGTCGCTGACCTCATTTCCCACTCTTCCCTTCCTGGGCCACTTTGCTCCAGTCACAGGGGCTTTTGCATGCTCTGCACCCCTGCCCCTGGGCCTCTGGCCTTGCACTCCCTTTGCCAGGATGCTCTCCTGGATTCCTCTCCCAACTCCTTCAGGCCTCTACTCTAAGGGCTACCTACTCAAACGGGTCTTCCTGAACCTTGAACATTACCCCCCAACACACAGACACATTTTCCCCCTAACCTGCTTCATTTTTCTTCATACCCAAACTTCCATGGTCACTTTTTTCCTTTCCTTCTAGATCCACCAGATCAGGGACTTTGTCTTTTTCACTACTATAATAGTGCAAGTTATGTTATGCTCTATACAAATATTTGCTGGGAGAAGAGGTGAATTATTTCTCCAGAGACAAAACTGTAAAAACATCTTTATAGCAATGATAAGAACAATGTGTAAAGATAAAACAATGTGTAAATGTATCTTCAACTTTTATGATAAAAATAAATGTAATGCTAGAGAAAGCCTGAGAGAAATTTGTAAGTCTTTACATTTAGTGATAAGATTTTTACTACTGAGAAAATATGTCTCATTGCTCAATACCCAACTTTTATTACCACAGTCCAGTGTTATTTCCAAAAGAATGCAATTATTTATAAATTATTTTTCCTTCTAATATATAGACAGAAAGGAAAATTTTAAAGTATGCATATATATGCATACACACATATACATGCAAACACACACATACACACCCATGTGTGTGTATCTCCATTCCATTTCAGAATTACTTATTAACCATTCAGCAATACATTTTGTTCACTAGCTCTGGCTGAATCATCTTTCTTTAGTGCACTGATTGGTTTGGATGAGTACAGATTGGAAATGATTATGATGAGGCTAATGGATAGGAAAAAGCATGGAAGAACATGGACCAGAATAAAAACTGACCCTTTCTTTTTAAAACTGACATCATCAAGGCCCCATCCTATTAAAATGTGACATGGTATTTAACACTGTGAAAATCCTCCACATACATCTTGAACTCTACATCAAAATACCTACAATTCCCAGGGGTGGGGGGACATACCAGCTCCTCTCCTTCGTTCACCTTTCTTCACAATCTTCTTGTTCCATTGTCATGCCCACTAGCCACCTACCTCACTAACTCCTGTGTACCTTTCCAAACATATTTTCTAATATCATCTTTCACCCCAGAAACGTATGGGCACCTAGTCTAATTCAGATGCCCTTCGCCACACCCCCAGAGCACTCTGAACACTTTATCCCAGACCTTATCATCCTGACTGTAGCCACTGATTTTGAAATACAGATTTCCTGAAGGAATCAGAATAAAAATTTCTTAAATGCAGCAGAGTATCTGACATGCAGGGGTCACTCCATGAATTTGCTGAATTAATAAATGAAAGAAAGAGTCCAATCATTCCAGGAATTCACTTGTAAAAGGCAAGGAAAGAAAGGTAAAAACTCAAAATAATATTTTAACATGCTCTCGACCCATAGTAGGCCAAATAGTGACATTTGAGTCTAAATCAGTAAAAACAGTCAAAAAGTGGTAACAAGCAGAGATGTCATCAATCAAAGAGAATCACAAACATACCTGTTTTTAGAACATTTACTATGGACCACTGAAATAACTTATAATGCTATTTTTTGGTATTAACATGATATAATTTGCCATTGCATACAGTTAAATATAGCCTTTTATGTAATATAATTTTGCAAAATTGCCACACCAATAGCTACACAATATCAAAATTCCACATAAAAGATCTCATTTTTTTATTTTAAAAGGCATTATTCTATTATTTTCTCATTTGCCTTTCTACTGAATGGGTAAACAACTTCAAACTGTTTGTACAGCCAGAGTGAAAACAAAATAAAGCACCCTACAACTTTAATATAAATTGCCAAACTTAATCTAAAAACATCCCACACACCCATTTACCTGAATGTAAAACTCATTTAGGACTTCTGAAAAATATGTGACAACTCACTTGCGTTGTAAGTACTAATGAGCAGGGAGGGTTCTTTAAAGCAGTGCTCACCTGGTTTCCCCCAAGTCCGTGACACGTATACAGAATTAATGGCTTGCCTCCTTGATTATTTTCTCCAACATCCAGACATAAAGGCTGACCAGAGCTTTTAATCTAAAGAAACATTTTCAAGTTATAATTTTTTAAGTCTATGTGGCTTATATACTTCTTCAATTGATTTCAAGAAGTACTGTAAATAATAACATTGTGAAATCTCAAAAGAAAACTACAAGAAAGTATTTCAGCAGTTTTCCCTGAACTACATAAATGTTAGTGGCAAGGAGTATACCAAATAAAGAAGAAGAAAAAAATACTTACATATCCAGATATAACAGGATTAAGGTCTGGCACATATGCTTCTGGGTAAATGTTGTTCAGATACCATGTAAAATTTTTACATTGAAGGCGGTGCTTTATTTCAAATCTTTTTGAGAGATCACCAAATGATTTCTGGAGAAAGATGACAAGTGAAGAGAAGGCTTGGTAAAACAGCATTGGTAAAACACTCCAAATGCTACTATTTGTATTTATCTTTAGGTCTTAAAAATATTTCTGGCCTAAATAGAAGTCGAAATTTAACAGCACTCACTGTTCATTCAGGCAACAATTATGTCTGCCTGCTCATTTCTGGTTTCAAAGAGAATCAGGTAGCACTGTGGTGCTGACAAAGTATCATTTTATTCCTCCTTTGCACCACAAACCTTCCCCATGGGACAAAGATATGAGCAGAGAAATGGTAGTGGGAGCATTTAAATTGATCCTAAAAATGGTCTGTAAAGTGAGGTCTGAGAAAGCAGGGATAGAGAAAGGCCAACACATAATGTAATATCTTTTTTTCTAGTCAAGACCACAAAAAAAAAAAAACCCAGTTGGGAATAATTTTTTCTAGTTTTATGTGTGTAGCTTACTTCTAACTTCCTACTTCTATTACTTTTCTAGTAATATCCTAACAGTAACAATGTATTGGTAGAAAAAGGCAAGTTTTTAATCAACTGCATTTTATTTCCTTTATTTTAAGGGACTAGCAAACAACTTAAAAAAGAGCACCATTAAGCTAAAAAGGAACTTAGTCTGTAGAAAAAATTTAAAGAAAATTATATTATTATATGTAATGGTATACTACTTAACCATAAAATTATGAAATATTGTCATTTGCAACAATATGGATGGATCTTGAGAGTATCATACTAAGTGAAATAAATCAGACAGAAAAGAACAAAAACCATATGATTTCATTCACATGTGGGATATAAAACAGAAAGCAACAAACAAAACAAACTCATAGACACAGAAAATAGTATGGTGGTTACCGAAAAGGAATGGGGCTCGGGGGAGGATGAAGAGGGTGAAGGGGTCAGATATACGGCGACGGAAGGAGACCAGAACTTGGGTGGTGAGTACACGAGGCACTATACGAATGATGTACTACAGAATTTTACACCTGAAAATGATATGTTATTGATCAATGTTGCTCAAATAAATTCAATTTAAAAATAATGCTGCAATGAACAAGTGAGGGCAGGTATCTGTTTGGTATCCTGTTTTCATTTATTTTTGCTATATACCTAGAGTGGCACTGCTGTATCATATGGTATTTATGTTTATAATTTTTTGAGAAGCCTTCATACTGTTTCATAGAGATTATATCAATTTATATTCCCACCAACAGTACACAAGTGTTCCCTTTTGTCCACACCTTTGCCAAATTTGGAATCTCCTTTTTTTGATGATGCCATTGTAACAGATGTGAACTGACAGCTCATTATAGTCTGATTTGCATTTTCCTGAGCACTTTTTCATGTACCTGTTGGCCATTTGCTTGTCTTTTTGGCAAACTGTTTATTCGGTTTCCCTGAATATTTAGAGGGACTATTCATTTTTCAATTGGGCTGTTTGGGTGTTCTTGATGTTGATTTCTATGAGTTCTCTATATATATTTTTGGTATTAACCCCTTATCAAATATATGGTTTGCAAATATTTCTCCCCTTCATTCTCCTGTGTGTTTCTTTTGCTGTGCAGAAGGCTTTAAGTTTGATGTAGCCCCACTTCTTTATGTTTGTTCTTGTTGCTCGTGCTTTTGGTGTCATATCCAGAAATTGCTGCTGAGACCTGTGTCAAAAACTATTTTTTTCTATGGTTTCTTCTAGAAGTTTTACAGTTGGGGGTATTATGTTTAAGTCTTTTATCCATTCTGAGTTCATTTTCGTGAGTGGTATCAGATAAGGTTCCAATTTCATTCTTCAGCATATGGTTATCCAAAGTATCCTCTCCCCACAGAGTGTTCTGGGCTTCCTTATCAAATGTTAGTTGACCACACAGGGTGAGGCAAAAATAGGTTTACAGTTACTCATATGGAAAAATAATACAATAATTAATAAATAATAGTACAAGAATAAACTCTTTTGCATACTCACAAATACCCAAAAGTACTCACCTACTTTTGCCCAACCCTATATATCTGCTATATAGATCCATGACAAGGTAAATCCTCAAGCCTTTCAGCTCAACCACAGAAAATATTTTCCCTGCCAACTTCAAAGTCTTAAACCCAGGTGTTTCAGCAAAAAGTATAAAACTCTATAAAAAACTTTTGCCCAGCTTTTGCATTTTACAGCATAGATCTATTTGCCCTGTGGTAAAACAGGAGTTTGCTTGCTGACTCTTTTCTTTGTGGGTAACAAGAGAACATAAACTGTATTTACTGCTCACTTGCCTGCTTGGCCAAGTACCCTTGAGCAGTACACAGCCTGCCCAATTTCTCTTGGTGGCCTTTGGAAACAGACAGCAATTTAACCTGGCAGTGCTCTCTGACTTTGCATCATACTGAATGGTACTTGGAGATACTGGAGGCCGAAGAAAAGGTGGAGAACTTTTATGCATACCGATGGACATGAACTAAGGGAGGGATTACTGGAGGGAGGGAGGGTACCATGTGGAGGGAGACAATGGGGGAAAAATTGGGACAACTGTAGCATATCAATAAAATATATATTTTTTAAAAAGAGGTAACCATATCTTTATAACGGTCCATATGTTGATGCCCTTAAAGCCCAATATACAACCCCTTCCCCACAAATCAGCACTGTTTTCGATAAAGAAAGTCGGTTACCATTCACTGAAGCATATTTTTAAATTGTCTAGTTAATTGACCACATCCAATATTAAAACTATTGAATCTCATTTCTCATATATTAGGCACCATGTTTTTGCAGAGCTTTAATCTAAAAAGGACAATAAAAATAACAGTACCATATTTGTAGGCACTTATTTCCTTACTTCACAGCTACACTAGGAGACAGGCAAGTATTTCCTCTCTTAAGACAGAGAAGGACAGAGAAGAGAACTGGTTGAACCAAGGCAGTTACAAAACTAAATGGCTTCCAACAGTAAAAAGGATACCAACAAGTAGAATACCTAATTTTTTAAAAAGACGTTTACTCAATTTTCCTTAAAAGATATTAAACTGGCATTATAGTTATATATTTTAAGAGGTAAAAAAAAAAATCCAGCTTAAAAAAAAAGCTTTTTAAAATATTTTGTACAGGATCCAAGATGACAGAGGAGTAAGTGGGAACTATACTAGCCTTCTCCCAGGACCAATCTGGAATCACAACTAAATTGTGGAGAAATAGTCCTGAATAACCAACTGAACACTAGCTGAAAAGAAGCCTTATAACCAAGGACAGACAAAAGAAACCACTTCAACATACGAGACTGTTAGGGAGTGTGGAGGAGGTGCAAGAGTGGGGGCTGGCCTCCCACATGCAGCAGCTGAAGTTCTGGAGGGATACTTCAATGGTGTGTGTGGGGGGGTTCCCTATGAGAAATGTGGGGTCTAAATCCCAAGCTGGCCTCCCCAGCTTACAGCACCAGAGCTGGGGTGGAACGCAGATAACATTCAGCTGTAAAAAGCAACAGGGTTTCTGTCTGCCAGGGAGAGACTACTGGAGACACAGAGAGCCTCTTAAAGGGCCAATGTACAAAATTTTGTTTGCAGCCACTTACCCTGGGCTCTGGCCGAAGGAAGGCAGAGTAGACTAGAGATGCTTGAGGAGAGTCTGGGGTTGGTGGCTCTGGGGACAGAACTGAAGGGACAGACACGAGGATCCCTGTGCTCAGTCATTCCCCATACTGTAGAAGCCATGTTTGTCAGACAGAGCACTCATCTCCAAGTGGCATCGGCCTGAGGGGAAGCAATAGCCTCACTGGCAAGAATTACTCTGCCCCCTCCCTGTGGTGCTTAAGTGGGCTGCAGATTACCGCTTGAGGCTGTATCACTGATCAGTTTAACAACTAAGGCAAAAATTACAAAGCAGCAGCCGAAATGGGAAGACAAAGAGACAGACCCCAAATGAAAGAACAATAGAATTCTCCAGAAGCACTAGATGAAATGGAGGCAAGCAACTTATCAGATAGAGTTTAGAATAATGATTATAAGGATACTCAACAGCATGAAAAAACACATAGAAACCATAAAAAGGACCAGTCAACATAAAGAATACAATTTCTGAAATAAATAATATACTGGAAGGAATAAATGGTAGGTTTGATGAAGCAGAGGATCAAAGCAGTGATTGGGAAGACAAGATAGAAAAACATACCCATGCAGAACAGCAAAAAGAAAAAGAACTTTAAAAAAATGAGAAGAACTTAAATATTTGGGACAACATGAAGCATAATAACATCTGTATCATGGGCATAGCAGGAGAGGAGAGTGAGCAAGGGATTCAGAACCTATTTGAAGATATAATGACCAAAAACTTCCCTAATCTGGTGAAGGAAAAAGACACACAAGTCCAGGGAGCTCAGAGAGTCCCAAACAAGTTGGACCCAAAGAGGCACACACTGAGAACATAATAATAAAAACGACAAGGCTTAAAGACAATGAGAAAATACTAAAAGCTGTAAAAGAAAAGCAGGTAGTCACATACAAGGGAGCACCTATTAGACTGGCGTCTGACTTCTCAGCAGAAACATTTCAGGCCAGAAGGGTGTGATATGAAATATTCAAGGTGATGAAAAGCAAGGAACTATAATCAAGCTATTTTACCCAGCAAGGCTATCATTTCAAATTGAAGGGGAAATAAGGAGCTTCCCACATAAGAAAAAGCTAAAGGACTTTGTTAACACCAAACCAGTACAGTGACAAATGTTAAAGAGCTAGCTTCAAGAAGAAAGAAGAAAAATAGAAGAAATAAACAGAGGAAAACAGTCTAACAATAAAAGGGTGCTAAATACATTATCTAGCAATAATCACCTTAAATATAAATGACTTAAATGCTCCAATCAAAACACATAGGGTAGCTGAATGGATGAGAACACAAGACCCATACATATGCTGTTTCCGAGAGACGCACCTCAGATTGAAAGACACACATGGAGGCTTCCAGTGAAGATGGCAATGTAGGCAGACATGGCTCGCCTCTTCGCACAATGATATCAAAATTGCAACTAAAATATAGAACAACCATCATTCAGGAACATCAAAAATTGAGTTGAATGGAAATCTAACAACTATGAAATCAAGAGGAATGGAAGCCTGACAACCACAGAATTTAAAAAACCATATCCATCCAGACTAGTAGGAGGGACATGGACGTGAAATGGGCTGGCCCCACACCCATATGGATAAAAGTTCAGGAGGGCTATTGTGGGAGGGAGGAGTCCCAGACCCACACCAAGCCCCCCAGGCCAGGATTCCAGTGCCAGGATGGTAAGTCCCCACAACATCTGGCTATGAAAACCACAGGGGATTGAGTTGGTGGAGGAGGCTGCTTGAGCCCTAAGAAGTTCCTCTTGGGGAACCCACACACAGACTCACCTACTCAAACTTGCTCCCTCTGAGCTCCAGCACTAGGGTGGCAGCTTGAAGGGCACAAGTGGCCAGTGGTACACAGGGAGAGACTGAAGTGGCTGGCATCAGGGCGAGCAGAGGCTATTGCCTGTTTGCTGAGCCCTCCATCCACAGAACTGGTAAGCTGGTGCCATATCTGAGACTCCATCAATGTGGCTAACACTGTGTGAAACACCTTGGAGATCCACAGAGGCTCTACCCCACCCAACTTACCAGCCCACCCAACCTGCTTTTCCATAAGAATGGCTGGCCTTGACTCCCAAATCCTATCAAACAAGCAACAGCTGGCTTCATTGAGCCTTGGGGCAGTCAGATTACAGTCACAACTGGCTTCATCAGGGAATCTCCAAGCCCAGCACAAGTAGCAGCCAACTCAGATTACATGACAGCCCAGGCAGGGTGCCCTTGGCAAAACACAGATGGGGGCTGACCTTGGCCTGCACCACCCAGGAAGCTGCAGGGCCAACACACCCAGTGGAGAGCTACAGACCATGTTGGACCACCACCCTACCCCTCCCTGCACAGCTAATACTCCATGGAGGGTGGAGGTTGGTGGTCAGTGGTCATAGCCAGTCCTTGCAGCTGACTGGCCTGAGTAAATCCCTCCCATTGATCTGCCAGCAGCAACCAAGGCTCAACTACAAGAGGAGGGTATACTCAGCCCACACAAAGGGTGCACCTTGTGTAACCAGCTTGGGTGATAGGGGAGGCTGTGCCACTGGACCCTACAGGACACCTACTACATTAGGCCACACTACCAAGACATGGAGACAAAGCAGCTCTACCTAATACATAAAAACAAACACAGAGTGACTGCCAAAAAGAGAAATCAAAGAAACATGGTCCAAATGAAAAAAGAACTGATCAAAACGCCAGAAAAAAAATAAAGAAAATGGAGATAAGCAATCTATCGATGCAGAGTTCAAAACATATAAGGATGCTCGAAGAACTTAGTGAGGACCTCAACAGTATAAAAAAGTCCCAGGCAGAAATGAAGGATACATTAATTGAAATAAAGAACAATTTACAGGAAAACAACAGTGAAATAGGTGAGGCCAAGAATCAGATCAATGATTTGGAATGTAAGGAAGCAAAAAAACAACCACACAGAATGACAAGAATAGAAGAGAATCCAAAAAGATAAAGATAGCATAAGCAGCCTCTGGGACAACTTTAAGAAAACATTCACCTCAGAAGGGTGCCGGGAGAAGAGAAAAAGTAAGAAATTAGAAATCTATTTGAAAAAACAGTGAAAGAAAACTTCCCTAATTTCATGAAGGAAATAGACATGCAAGTCTAGGAAGCACACAGTCCCAATTATGATGGATACAAAGAGGCCCACTCCAAGACACATCATTATTAAAATGATAAAGGTTAAAGATAAAGAGAGAATCTTAAAAGCAAAAGAAAAGAAGTTAGTTACCAGAAAGTTGCCAGATGGGAGGGGGAGGGGGAGAATAAGTGAAGAGGTGAGGGGATTAAGAGGTCAAATAGGTAGTTACAAAATAGCCATGGGGAGGTAAAGTACAGTATAGGAAATGGAGCAACCAAAGAACTTACATTCATGACCCATGGACATGAACAATAGTGGGGGGATTGCCTAAGGGAGTAGGGGGCACTGGGTGGAGGGGGGCAAAGGGGGAAAAATCAGAATACAATAGCATAATCAATAAGATATAATTTTTAAAAAGAAAAAAAAAAACACACAGACCAAAATAAAAGATGGAAAAAAGATACTTCATGCAAATGGAAAGGAAAAAAAAGTTGGGGTAATAGTACTTATATGTAATAAGTTACTTTAAAATCAAGGCTATAGTAAGATACAAAGAAGAACACTACATAATGATAAAAGGAACAATCCAGCAAGAGGATATAACCTTAGTAAACATTTACATACCAAAATGGGAGCACCTAAATATGTGAAGCAAATAGTGATGGACATAAAGGGAGAGACTGACAGAAATACAGTCCTAGATGGCGACTTTAATACCCCACTGACTTCAATGGAAATATCTTCCAGAAAGAAAATCAACAAGAAGACAGAGGCCTTAAATGACACACTAGATCAAAAGGATTTAACTGATATCTTCAGAATGTTTCATTCCAACACAGCAGGATATATATACTTTTCAAGTGCACCTGGAACATTTTCTAGGATAGACAACATACTAGGACACAAAAGAAGTCTCAATAAATTTAATAAGGTTGAAATCATATCAAGCATCTTCTCTGACTACAATGCTATGAAACTAGAAATCAATCATAAGAAAACACTGAAAAACATGCAAAGACATAGAAACTAAATGACATGTTATTAAATAATGACTGGCTCAACAACAGAACAAAGGAGGAAATCAAAAGATACATTGAAACAAATGAAAATGAGAACACAATCTAAAATCTGTGGGACACTGGGAAAGCAATCCTAAGAGGGAAATTCATAGCATTACAGGCCTATTTCAAAAGATAAGGAAAAGCTCAAATAAACAATCTCTTTACACTTAAAGGCACTTGAAAAAGAACAACAAAGCCCAAATTGAGTGCAAGGAAGTGCAAATTGAGTGCAAATTGAGTGAAATGACCAAGAACACAGTAGGAATAAATGAAACAGAGTCTTAAAAAAGGATACAAAAGATCAATGAATCCAAGAGCTGGTATTTGGAAAAGATAAACAAGACTGACAAACCTTTAACCAGACTTATCAAGACAAAAAGAGAGAGGAGCCAAATAAGTAAATCCAAAATGAAAGAGAAGAAAAAAGAAAAAAAAAAAGAGAGAAAGAGGAGAAATAACAACTAACACCAAAGATATACAAAGGATTTTAAGAAAATATCGTGAACAACCATTTGCCAACAAACGGGAAAACCTGGACGAAATGGATAAATTTCTAGAAATGATCTTCCTAAACTAAATCAGGAGAATCAAGAGAATCTGAATAGATAAATTACACTTAGTGAAATTGAAGGACTGATCAAAAACCTCCCAACAAACAAAAATTCTGGGCCGATGGCTTCACAGGTGAATTGTACTAAAATTTCAATGAACTAATACCTCTACTTCTCAAATTATTTCATAAAATTCAAGAGGAAGGAAGGCTCCCAAACTCATTTTACAAGGTAGCACTATCCTAATTTCAAAACCAGATTAAAACACTATAAAGAAAGAAAAATATAGGTCAATATCCCCGATGAACACAAATGCTAAAGTCCTCAACAAATATTAGCAAACTGAATACAGCAATGCATCAAAAAGACCATACACCATGATCAAGTGGGTTTTATTCTAGGAATGCAAGGTTGGCACAACATTCTCAAATCAATAAATGTGATATGCCACATAAACAAAATGAAGGATAAAAACCACATGATCATATCAATAAAACCAGAAAAAGCACTTGATAAAATCCAGTACCCATTTATGATAAAAAGTCACAGCAATGTGGGAATAGAGGGAACATACCTAAACATAATAAAGGCCATATATGACAAACTTACGGCCAGCACCATACTCAATGGGCAAAACTTATAATGATCCCCTTAAGATCAGAAATGAGATAGGGATGTCTGCTTTCACGTCTCTTATTCAGCATAGTACTGGAAGACCCAGCCACAGCAGTAAGACAAGAAGAAGAAATAAAAGACATCCAAATTACAATGAAGGAAGTAAAACTGTCACTATTTGCTGATGACAGGATACTGTACATAGAAAATCCCAAAGATTCCACCAAGCAACTACTAGAACTGATGAATGAATTCAGCAAAGTAGCAGGACACAAAATTAATATCCAGAAATCAGTTGTATTTTTATATGCCAAAAACAAACTAACAGAAATGGAAACTAAGCAGATAATCCCATTCTCAATTGCTACAAAAAGAATAAAATACCTAGGAATAAACCTAACCAAGAATGTGAGAGAGGCCTGTTTTTGGAAAATTATAAGACACTAAAGAAAGAAACTGAAGAAGAAACAAATAAGTGAAAGCATATACACTGTTCATGAATTGAAATAATTATCATAAAATGTCCATACTACCCAAAGCAATCTATAGATTCAATGTAATTCCAATCAAGATTCCAAAGATGTATATCACAGAACTAGAACAAATATTTTAAAAATGTATATGGAACCACAAAAAGCCCTGCATAGCAACAGTGATCCTGAGAAAGAAGAACAAAGTTGGAAGAATCATGCTACCACCTAATATCAAATGACAGTGTTTGGACATGTATAATGTGCACTTTGTGCCCAAATTTTTGAGGAAAATATAAGGATCCGCATCATACATGGGCAGTATACATAAAATTTCTTGTACCTTGTGTCTGTTCTTGTGCTCATAATTACTTGTTACATAATATTTCTTGTACCATAATGTTAAAATAAATGCTAAAATTCCTTTATAATACAAAAAACAAGTATTTTAATATAAATAAATAAATAATGGAATTAAAAAATCAAAACAAAATTTTTTTTCCCTGAAAGCTGGGGCCAAAAATATGGGTGAGTATTATACACTGCAAAATACAGTATACTGGAATAGAAGGCCATACTAACTCAAAAGCACTGTACTGCCATAAAAACAGACGCATAGATAAATGGAACACAGTAGACATCCCAGAAAGAAACCCACATCTCTATAGTCAATTAATATTTGACTGAGGAAGCAAGCACACAATGGGTTAAAGATAGTCTATTCGATAAATGGTGTTGGGAAAATTGGACAGATACGTACAGAAAAATGGAACTAGACTACCTTCTTATACTACACACAAGAATAAATTCAAAATGGATGAAAGACTCAAACATTAGACCCAAAACCTAGAAGAAAACTTAGGCAGCAAAATCTCAGACATTTTATCGGATATATCTCTGCAGGCAAGGGAAACAAAAGAAAAAATAAACAAATGTGAGTACATCAAACTGAAAAGTTTTTGCACAGCAAGGATATCATCAACAAATTAAAAAGACATATATATTATATATATATAATCTCATATATATATTCTTATATGAGAGCAAATATGACAGAATATATTCACTGATACATCTGATGAGGGCTTACTATCCAAAATTTATGAAGAACTTGGACATGGACAACAGTGCGGTGATTACTGGCAGGGGCAGGGTAAAAGGGGAGTAAATGGTAATGGAAAAAAAGACAATAAAGGTTATATTAAAAATAATTTTGTACTTGAGTTCAATCAAATAAGTAAAAGAACATGTGAACCTGGGAGTGGATTTGTACTGTGATTTAATTATTTATCTTAAACTTACTTGTTTAACAATTTTTGCTGCATCTGTGTTTCTCCTATAAAATATTTCCTTGTACTCATCCATCCAGACTTCTGCAAGGCGAACTTGGTTGCGAGCAATCACCTGAGTGCCTTTTGGAAAGGTATGAGGGCTTTTGCTGCGAAAAACATGTCCAACAACAGAGCAAGGCATAATCTCCAACTGCCCACCACATTGCCATACCTGATAATTAATGATATTTGTTTAAATTTACAGTATTTTAGGAAAATCAAAGTGCTGCTTTAAGTTCACCTTTAAGATATTAATAAAAGCAAAATATAGAGAAGTGGTTTATCACAACTTCACAGCTCAAGTTCTTAAATATACAGAACAGTTTTATTCAATGGTATACTAAAGTTGACAAAAGCATATTTTTAGAAATTTAACAAAATACTGAATTCAGATCTTTCATAAAAATGAATCCCAAATTTTTTTCAAGTAATTATAAAAACTCTGTACTATACACAGAAGAGCAAAGGCTCTTCTGCGTTTGACTTCCGTCTTCTTACGCTACTTGTATAGTTACTTCACTTGAACAACAGTCTTCTATGGGATGGAGTAGCAGTTGTTCAGCGAGTGAACCCGCACTCTAATTATCCCTTGTTTATTCAAATTTTAGGCAAGAACATGATTCCAGATCTTCATTATTACCAAAGTAAAATCTATTAAACTTATAAAGTAATTGATCATTCTAAAAAAAAAAAAAAACTCCTAACTAAAGATAGTCAGAAAAAACTTCCCTGCATTAACTCTAAATAAAATGTAAACCATTAAATCAATACCTATTCCGTTAATCAATTCTGCCACAAATAATAACTAAGCAAAACATCTAAAATAAAGTCACGTTTAATAGTATGTGCTAGTACTAGGGCAAGTGATCATATTCTTCCTTTTTTCTCCTCTCTTTCAAACAAATGAGAAACTCAGTGATATGTTCAAGTCAACAAATTGTGCTTGAGATCTAACATGTGTTAGGGGTTGGGAATACTTGAAATGAATAAAACAAGATCCCTGGCTGTAAGCAGTTCAAACTTGGCTAAGATCGTCACTGCCATTATGTGATGGATTCCGAGCCAAAACTTAAATCTCCTAACTCCTAGTTCAGTTATTTTTCCACTACATTCCTGCCTAGGGGATAAAAATGAATGACAAAGTCATTACAGGTAATTAATTCATAAAATCAAGTAAGTACATGTGGAGACCATCCAAAGCCTTTGTTTTGTTTCTCATATTAACTTTTCATATGTATAGGGAGGGGAAAAAGAAAATCTCATATAATCCAAAGAGTTGAGTTCAATGTCCTTTAAAATTATACATAAATGTGTTTTTTTTTCATTCTGACTCTCCTGATAATCAACTTATTTCCTGAAGCACTAGATTTAATTATATTTATCTTGGCTGGAATTCAGTAGCTGCAAGTGCATTAATTGGTGTTATTGCCTGGACACAGGCATTTAATTGATTCTTCTTGTTACATTGGCAGCAATGAATAAATATATTAAATTACATTTTAAAAGGAAACATCCTATACTAAAAGTCCTAGCAACTTAATTTTAGAAAGCACAAAAACTAAAGAGAGCGTATATCCATGGTAATCTGTATCAGCCAATTAGAACAAAATATATGTCATTGTTTAACATGTATGCAATGTTTATAAACTTACTCTGAAAGACATTTCTATATTTTCACCTCCCCAGATTTCCATTTCTTCATCATAAGTTCCAATATATTCAAAGTATTCTTTTGATATGGAAAAAAGACCTCCTGCAAAAGTGGGTGTTCTGAAAAATAATCCATTGTCCAACTTTATTATTGAAGCCAAATAAGAAAAAAATAACATATTTAAAGGGAAATTGAATGAAATTCACAAACATATCAAAGAGCGATCCCAATTTCAAAGCTCTTTCATAGATTAATAAAAACTGAAAATTCTATCTTTAAAGTCAAGTCGGGGAGGGGATACTTTAAGTATCCTTTCCCTATATAGTAAAATTATTAAGTATCTTCTAACCAAGCTTAAAGATTCTTAAGTAATAATTATGAAGGAGGCATAAATAAGAGTTCACCTAATTCTACTTCATACTCAGTAACATTATGTGTAAGTACATAAATACATGAATTCTCTATTCCCTATACAGAGAATATGTGTGTTCTGTATTGTGTTAGGGTGAATTACCATGGAGGCAATTACTGTACACAGCAAAGTGCACACACATATTCAAATAACTGAACTATATATATAGGACTTTGTGAGTAATCATCTTACTTAATTGGGTAGGTTTCATCCTTCCTTCTTTGCCTCTCATGATCAGGAAGTGCTTCCCAGCCAAATGAGAGGCTCCAGTCAAAATTTCCACGGTTATGGTTAATTCCATAAGGAGAAGGTTTGTTGAATTCAAATGTATTCATATCTATGGATGCAATATCGGGACTCACAACGGCCGTGTAGTTCTCAGCTATTCTGGCCAACAAAGGTTCTAACCAGCCGTAGAAACACTCACCTAGAAGAAACACAATTCTAATTAATTTGTTGAAGACACTCAGGGTTTATTTCTCTTTTGTTTTGGGGAAGTAGGTTTGCAGAGAAATGAGAATGAAGTCATTTTTGTTCTGAACATTTACAAAGGGGGATATTTCTTGAAGGTTTTTTGTGAGATTAGGGTAAGATTTTAAAAAGTAAAGCAAGATTCAGCATCGTTAGGAAAGCTTTCCTACAGATGATGATGTTTTGAACCTTTAAACACCAGCAAAATGATCCTGGTGTATTTAAGTTTCAGATGAGGTGTTTCTCTTTCTAATAGGCCATCAAGCAAAAATAACTTTTGCTGATCCATACCACCTAGCGCCAAATGTGTTGCGACTTACTTAAACTTGTCTCCCTGAGTAAAAAATAGTAATCAAAATGTTCATTTCTCTGACTGGATCTTAGGAGAAAGTAAGTTAAGGAGCGAGAATATTCTGATTTTAACAGTTGGAAAAGGACCATGCAGACCTGTGCCAGCCTTAACGTAAAGTAGAGCAAAGGCATGCTGTGAAAATCTGGGTCCTGGTCCAGGCCTGGCTGTCTCACAAGACAGAGTTCAGGAGATGTCGGCATGTGCCGTCCTACTCAGGGCTCCCATAGAGGGGAGTTTGGCAGTCACAGTCCAGGAGAAACATCAAACGCTTTTGCCTGGAGAGGAAGAATGCCCAGTCGGATGTTATTGTAACTGGACCAAGAGAGGGAACACTGGAGAATGGACCATGTCCTTTTAAAATCACGTCTCTTGGATTACCTTCTACCTCTCTTCATTTTTTAAGTGGCTGGTAGTAAAAGAATATTGGATGTGTTAGTTCTAAAGAGACTCCAGAAAATCCAAAAACCCTACTGTGAGACTTAGTGTAAATTGCATATCATTTGCTGGGTTAAATACAACCAAGGGCTGTCAAATTTAAAGAGAAACACTCATAGAAAAAGTTAACACTCACCAAACTTACAGCTCAAGGGACAAAGGGACATTTTAGTAATACCTAACATATATTAAACATTGACTTTAAAACACCTTCCAAATACTTTATTTAAAATCATTGAAACTGAAAAAAAAAACATTAAAATAGAAAGAAAAAAAAAATCCCAGCAGCAACAAAACCCGACAATCTTCATGGGAGAAACACCAGAAGCTAGGAGGGGGAGTGTGTGAATCTTTAGGTGAGGGGGAAGAACTGAAATATGCAACTTAAAACTGTTAGTACAGGGACAAAGTTTAAGGATAAGGTGGACTACATTTAAACAAACAAAACTTTCACTTATTTTAAAGTGTAGGAATCAAGAACAAGAAAAACAATACTACCACACTTTCTTTTCTTTTTTTTCTTCTTCTTTTTCTTTTTTTTTTTTTAACAGAATGAGCATATGAAAAAAATCCAGGCAAGGATAACTCGCTTGGGACGCTGGTCACTGGAAGGCATTAAAGCTGAGGAGCCTTGATCACAAAGGAGGTAAGAAATTTGCATGAGGGAAAGGAAGGGTCTAGGCAGAGTGTAATCTGCTTGGGCTGTCAATTCCTATAATCACCAGTTGAAAATGATGTTAAAGAAAATGCAATTAGGCATCTGAAGAAAAAGCTTCCTTACCTTTTAAATTAGGGGTTTGGGGGAGGAAAAATGTTACAACTGTGTCTGCACATTTATACTTACAGTGAGCATCTAAAAATGTGAGCGTTTCAGCTGTTGCTACTGTTGCTCCTAGCAACCGTGCAGTGATCAGACCTTTCCTCTCTCTTTGTCTGACTATTTTTACTATAGAAAATTGCTTTATGTATTCCTCTAGTTTATCATGTAAGTACTCTGTAAGAAAAAACAAATCAAGATGAACTCTTCTTAAGTTTATTTTCATGTAACATGAAAGCTAATGAAGAAACCACAGGGCAATAATATCTCCACATTGACAGCCTTAACAGTTACACACATTCCTCCATTAAGATGAAAATTACATCTTTAACTCTTTATTGAAAAAAGCTATATATGACAAATCTTAACTTCTGAATTGCTGTGAAATATAACATTGTAACACATATTTTGTATATGCCATATCAATAATTTGGGGCAAAATGAGAGACTTCAAATGGAATGAATGCCAGGAGTTCAGAAAATTTATTTAGAGAAAATTAACTAAGGGAGTAAAGAAACTAAATTTGGCCAAAAAGATATTTGACGCTTTTTAAAATTGTTATTGATTTTTGGAAATTTTAAGAAAAATGCCAAGTATCAAAAGGATTCTCTCATACTTAGGCACTCAGTGATCAAAATAACTTAAGACCAAAACGTTGAACAGAAAGTACATTAAGAAAGTCCAGTGCTACAGCAATTTGGGAATATTTCTACAGAATCAGCAGAAAAATTTTGAAAGCTTTAGAGTCTCCTGACACAGAATTTTTTCCAGTAAAAATATGAAAGAATAACAGAGCATGTAAATGAGGAATGAAGCTAAAAACAGGCAAAATTTTAATAATAGATACATAATTTAAGATATTCAGTATTCCATTTTGAATGAGATACATTATAAGCAAGAGTTAAGACAGTGGGTAAAAGAAAACATTAATCAAGTCAGGCAAGTGTTCATATTTTTAAACAATTTCTTAAGTCTGCTTTTCATCACTAAATTTTGATTTTTGGTTGAATATATAATGCAATTTTTCCAGTGGGCTTCTTGGGCCCATAGAATAGCCTCAAAAAGATTAGGGAAGATTGAAAACATAGATGTCCTATGGTAGATGTTTGCTTCTTTCTGCCAGATTTCAGAAGCAAATGTACATGGCTTCATTTGTGATTATATGTTTAGTTCTTCAGTGGTGCAGATAACAGAGTTGCTTATTCAAAACTTAAACATTCATAAATGAAGTGAGAGTCTAGGAACAATTTTTGAGGAAAAACAAATATAAATATTGTTGCCTCAGAGTAATAGATTAACTTTTTTAATATCTTCTAAGTACCTCATAATTAATTTTCTAAAGACAACAAGCAGGATTGTAATTTGTATCAAAAATATAATTATGGACATCTCTGCTTTAATGATAGACTTGTAAAATAGAAACTTATAAAAACATTTTAAAGGTATTAATGTGGATTTAAAAAAAAATGGAGTCACTACAGATGCCTTAAAAAAATGGCCCAATAAATTGTTGGAATTTAAGATATTTTTATTTACCTACATCTTTCAAACTTCCTATGAATTCTTAACTGCTCCCTAAATTTTATCCCCATCTACACCCTGATTTTTTTTTGAGGTTAATAGCACAAAGCTATGCAATCAGACCTCCTGGGTTCAATTTACAGCACCATTACTTTTAGTTGTGTGACTTTGGGCATGTTATTTTCCCTTTTTGTAACTCAGTTTCTTTATCTATAAAATGGGGATAATAGGATTGACTTTCACAGGGGGTTGTTGGAAGGATAAAATGAGAGATAACTAAAGCCTTTTAGACAGGGCCTATGCCTGGGTAAATATTGATTATCTTCTGTTTTGCTGTCATTGGTATTTAACTATGTGTGTTACTTGATTATCCCCATTTTTATGCTGCTTTTCCTAAGCCAGCTGAAATCAGGGACTGTAGTTTCTACTGCACAATGTCTTAAGACAAGTAGCGAGTGACACATTTTCCACTGTGGGTTTTCATTAGACAGCTCTTTGTCTGATTCATTGAGACACACTATACCATTATGCAAAGATAGCCCTCGCCAAGAGAACTGTTCCAAATCTATTATTAATTGCTATAAAAATTATAAAAATATTCAGACCCTTTTGATCAAGTAGGTCTACTTCTAACCTACCCAAAGATATAATTCAAAAGAAGGAAAATAACAGAAGTACAATGATATTCATTGCACTGTAACATACAGTAATATGAGGTGAATAAAGATAAGTGGTTAAGTAAAATGCATCTAGCCCATAATTGTCATTAAAAAAATAAAGTTTTAAAAGTAAAAGAAATGAGTTAATAATGATTTATGTGACAATATTGGATTTCAAAACTGGATTTCTGACATGGATATAACTAGACAAACATTCTATATTTATTTAGATAGTGATTAAAAAAGGAAAATACTCAAATGATTGAAATAGAAAGATTATGAATGGATATCACTTTCTGATATCCATTCGATTTCCTTTAATTCTATTGATTTTCTTTGTGCAATTAAATAATGAAGTTTCCTTCAACTGAAGACTTGTGAAAAGTAACTGCCTTACTGTACCCCTATTTTCTCACTACTTGAAAAATCAAGCAAAATAAAGTCATCCCTGAGAATCAAGTTTAAGAAACCAAGGAGGGAAAAATATCTAAGACAAAAAACTTTTTTTTTCAAGGTAAAACATATGAGGGTGTGCAGAAGTTAAATCAGATGTCACTTACACTCTATGGACTGAAGTCCAAATGGAAAGATTAAGTTCAGAACAGATCAAGCAGTAAATAAATTAGTTGATTACAACTGACTGGTAAAGCAGCCTGGGTAAGAGGATTTAGGATTCAGATCAGAGATCTATCTGCATGGACGAGGATGTGAATTACGAAAATTCCCCACTTGGGGAGTATGTCTCACGTTCAGGTCAAAAATCTCCCTGTGATAGGCAACCATATTCTACCTAGATGCTAATTTAACTTCCCTCAAAAGCTTTTATTTTCAAACCATAGGAATGTTTAGAATCATATATAGAAATATTTAAATAAATTGTATACTAGAAATAAATTGGTAAATAATTTCATGCTTTATTCACTTATTCCCATTTCTGAAGTCTCAAGATATAATTGATAACGTGTCACTTAATATGCAATGTCTTTTTCTTTTCTCATAGTACATAAAGTAATGGTTTATCTGATCACAGATGTTGCTTTGGATCTAATGAAAGAATATCAACCCAATTTTACAGATGAGTAAATAGCTAATCAGTGTTGGAGCTGCAGTTTGACCTTAAGGAATCTGGCTCTAAACTCTAAAAGTCCTGTGCCTCTAGCCCTGGCCTGTGTGGCTCCATGGATTGTATGCTGGCCAGCAGGCCAGGGGTTGCTGGTTCAATTCCCAGTTGGGGCTCATTCAGGAATAGTTTTGTAATCATTGAAATAATCTGTATCTGTTTGGTATTTAAAATGCTTGTAATGTTTGAAAATTGATGTACAGAAAACTGCTGTACTTGTCAGAGGAGCCTTGTGATTCCAATTTAAAATGTGTAATTTAGTAATTGCTCCTTGACTTGTGATTTTAAGTGGCAATGCATTAAAGAATTTGGCTAACTTTGTAAACAATATTGGAAAATTTAAGGGCCAAAATAAAATAGGATGTGGTGACCAATTAGTGGTTTTTAACTACTCATTTATATTATTAATTACATATTATTTATATTAACTTATCTCGTCTTCAAAACAACCCTAGGAATTATGTGCTATTTATGGATTTCCTCAGTTCTAAGCTGCACAATTGAATAATTCTTATAATCCATGGCATCTTAGTTTAATTGGTGGTGAGAGCTTTTTATACTAATGACATATCATACAACCGATTTGATGAAATGTGGCATTTTCCCCATTTTATTGATAGTGAAACTAAAGTGTAGGGGAGCTAAATAACTTCCCCACGTCACATAGCTGGCTAGGACCAGAGCGGGGATTCACACCAAGGCAGCCTGGGTTGAGGCTCATGTCTGTGCTCTTAACTACTGTGCCTTATAATAAAAGTTTTGCATCAAGGGCTACAAAGTTATGAATAATGGTATTTCATACATTACTAAAGAGTAAAATATGTGAATATGAATACTCTGGGATTCTACTTTCACCTACTACATATGCCATCCGAGCTATTACATTCAAGCTCTGAAATGGTATTCAGAGAGTACAATGTAACTAAATAGACTTTAAACATCACCGTATGGATTTGGGAAACAACCTAATTTGCATGTGCTTTCTTACCATCTACACTAGCATCGTCCACCAAAATGATTTCCTTCAGCAGTATGGCGGGTGAAGAATAGAGCACGCTGTAGACAGTCCTGAGCAGCGTGGACCACGCTTCATTATGAAAAACTATTATGACACTGGTGGTAGGCAAGGGAGGACAGCGCTTAAATTTCTGTTCAATACATCTAGAAAAAGTCGAAGAACAATGATTAATTTTACCACTTTATTTCAGCTATAACCATTACCAAAATTATTATTTAACTTTATTCACTGTAGAAATGATAGTGAACAGTATTTGTTTCTTTAACTATATAAGATGATCTTAATGCTATATAAATTTAAGTAGATCAAACAAAATAGTTTACAAGCAGACCACTCACCCAGAGATCATGTCCACTGATATGGATTACATGTCAAAGATTAGAACACACTATAGTAAACATTCTCTACAAGGTAATTTTAAACACAAATAGCATTTTAAATAAGGAAAATAACGTACAAGTGACACAACCTGTAAAAATGGCAAATACTTGTAACTGGTCAAATGAAAACCAAGTGTTTCTCCTTCCTTGTAGAAATCACATTTTCTCATTAAAATTTTTTAAAACTGCAGTTTTATTAAATGAATATTCATCTTTGTATAGATTATCTTAAATTTGATACTTTCCTAAGTGTGTTTTCCAAGTTTATTTAATCAATTTATTTAATCTATATTTGAACCAAAAGGGAAAATACAGCTTACTATAAACCTATTTTCTTACCATTTTCATCATTCAGCGAAACTTAAGTTCCTACCATATGCTATATCCATTCTTTTAAAGATTTTGCTTCAATAATCCAGGCTATTGTTAAATTAAATGAGATTTAGCATTTTAAATATTTCTTTAAAAAATATTTAGAAATCTAAAATTAAAGTCCTAAATCCATGTTAAAAGTCCTGTGCTCTAGCCCTGGCCTGTGTGACTGAGAGGATTGTGTGCCGGCCTGCAGGCCAGGGGTTGCTGGTTCAATTCCCAGTCATGACACTTGCCTGAGTTGTGGGCCAGGTCCCGGGGGCAGGCGGGGGGGAATGTGGGTGGTAACCACACATTAAGGTTTCTCTCCCTCACTTTCTCCCTCTCTTCCTCTCTCTAAAAATGAATAAAATCTTTTTAAAAAAGTCTTGTGGTTCTGTTGCCATATAAAAAATTGGTAGGCACAAGGACAGAGATTCTAGTTCTTTATAACTGATTAATGGCACTGTGCTACTCATTAGCTATAAACATTAGTTATAAATTGATCTTTAATTCATTTTGATAACAGTATTATAATCGGTGGCATCTTAGTTCACTTCCTTAGTGAAAATAATCTTCATGTGAAGCACTGGGGTATGGGTGGACCTGTATAGCCTCCAGGCTTTGAGACTAGAGCCGACTACAGCCCCCTGGCCTACTGAGTTACGGTGACAATCAAATGAAATAATGTGTAGGAGAGGGCTTCAAAACATTGTAAAACCAAACAGAATGAACTTGGAACATAAAATATGTGTGGTCTATGGTAAAGATAAATAAACAAAAAAAGTTTATCTTTAAGTTCACTTAAAAACCTTAAGTGGTTGTATAATTATATAACACAGACAACAGATTACAAAATTCTCCCATAGTCAAAAGGCACTTATAAATAAGTGTGTGAACAATCAAACAGTGCTATTCTAATCCAAAGAGAAGAAAGTAAATCATTCACTCATGGAGATGGGGGTCCAGAACACTTCAGTTGCTCTGCCAGGGCCCATGAGGAACCCAGAGCCTCCTGTATGGTACCAGAAGCCTGGGACTGCTGTCCTAAAAAAGAGATACCCTACAAATTCTCATTAATTACTTTTATATCCAGACCTCAGTATGGGTATGTTTTAGATTCTCTTCTGAGAGGTCTTTAGAGTGGAATATTTGTAGTGCTGAAAAAGGGATTAGTCTGGGAATGGAGTATTGAGAGGGTGTCAACACAAGTGGGTAGAAAAAAGAGGGAATGACTGGGTAAAAGTGATTTTGTTCTCTAGCACTTTCTTATTTCAAAGTGTAGTATATATACAGAGTCAGAAACAAATAATCGCATTCAAGCTTATTGGTAGATGAAAGAAAATGATCTATCCTAAATTGAATTTTGGAAAAACTACAAACTAAAAATAATGTCCAAACAGAAACTACCTATTCATATGTACTCTTAATTACACAGCAACAAATGACTAAATATAAGCTTGAATCTTTCAAGGTGTATAAACCAACATAAGCTATAAGTAAAAAATTATGAACAATTCCGTATTATAGTATTTTCTTTTTTTAAGAAAAAAAGGTAATCTTAATCATTTGTCTTATAAACATTTGCTGGAGAGATTTTCAGAATTTAAAAAAATGTTTCCCTACATTTATTTGCCATGTGACTAAAATAATATTAATCAACAATCACAAAAAGGTTTTGAAGATTTAGAGTCTAAAACTTCACAGAAACTCACGCTAATAAGATGTTATCATTTTAATCCTATAACACTTTCCCTCAGTTTAAGCTAGGATTTATTTGCTGAACTGATAAACATTAATAGCAAGTAAAAGTGTTATGTAATACCATTAATGCAAGTGGTAGTAAAATTTCATAATATGGTTTCATAAACCTCATTTTCATTTATCCTGAAACAATTTTGAGGTTAAAGTTATGCTTTAAAAACTGTTTCACATGTCATTTAAAACAGTGAAATGAAATAACTTGTCAAAGTGAGGACATATTTCCAAACCATTTAAAAATTTAGCATACAGAAAATCAGCTAATCAGTCACATGACCATCTGGCTTTGGGAGAAACTGGATCTAAATTTCTCATGAGCAAGAAGATTAGGACTTCTTCAGAAAATGTGTTTGTTGCTAAAAGAGGTTAAATTTAAAGTAAGACAATATTTCATAGCAGCATTATTTACAATAGCTGGAAACAGCTTAAATGCCCATCGGTAAGTGAGTGGATCAAAAAAACTGTGTAATATTTACAAAATGGAATACTATATAGCAGAAAGAAAGAACTCCTACCCTTCAGGACAGCATGGATGGAACTGGAGAGCATTATGCTAAGTGAAATAAGCCAGGCAGCAAAAGACATACCATATGATCTCACCTATAAGTGAAACTTAATCAACAAAATAAACAAGTGAGCAAAATATAACCAAAGACATGGAAATAAAGAACAAACAGACAGTGATCAGAGGGGAGGGAGCAGGAAGGTAATGGGGAAAGAAAGGGAAGTGTCAAGTTGAGGAACATGTATATAAAGGACCTACAGACAAGAACAACAGGGCAGGGGGCAGGGGGAAGGAATGAATGTAGAATGGAGGGTGTGGGCAGGGCAGGGGAGAGCAATGGGAGGAAAATGAGGATAACTGTACATGAACAATAGAAATTTTAAAAAAAAGTATTAAATCTTCACAGTTGTGGATATCCACGTTTAATAAAAAAAGGTGCTTAGTTATTTCTCACTTAATGATTAACATAAGTGAATATTCCTATAGTTTTATAATGTTATGTAGGGAGAAACAAAAGCTTATCTTGAGCTGACACTGATTGTCATGTCGAAGGATAAGCATCACGCTTCTTCATTTGTGATGTGAATTACTGCTCAGCCAAGACTTCTCCCCAAAGCAGTAAAGCGCAATACTGTGTTTTAACCTACTAATGTAAAACAAGAATTGTGCCCTGTTATAACAGCTAGAATACTTTATAGATATCCATTTGCTGATTTACACATTCATTTAAGAATTATAAGCAACTTAACCTTGAATGACACAGATTAGAATACAGAAGCAAAAATCTAATCTGCATTATTTCGACATTGAGGGATTCATGGTTGGAGCAGGGTTTATAATCAGATCATAAATCTAGAAATATAAGAGTGAAGCAAGAGACCTAAATCTACCAAAGTTCCTTTCTTCAGGTTCACTTCCAAATATAATTTTATTATAACCAGAAATCAAAGTATGTAGACATTGTCTGCTTACAGTTTGTCTGTCTTAAAACCTTTAACAAATCTACAGATGATGTGAAAGTGCTGGGAATTCATTTTAGCTGTTTCAGTTCAGATAGAGCCCTTGAACACTGCCTCAAAGATAACAAAATGGTTAACAAAGGACAAACAGCCAGCATAGTAGAGGCTGGGGGAAATCTTAATCAAAACACTGTATTCTTGAAATAAACATGTACACAAATGACAATAAAAGGCAATGCTGGCCTCTCAGAAGCTAAAAGGAGACAACTCTGTAATACCAGGAGTTATTCAACAAAATTCAGGAGAATCCTATTTGAATTACTAACAATATCAATATTGTCCCTTAAAAGAAAGGTTACAAGACACAGGGTCATTCTGAAATATAATTATAGCATGAAGAATAACCACAAAGTCTGTGACTTAATTCATAAAATATTGTTATCTAACAGCTCTAAAATCTTGGCACTTTTTTTTAAATCGCTTCTGTTCTATAGTCATATACTCCTCCATCTCCTACATTTCCCATAAAAATTTCCTCATATTTCTTCCTTAACTGATGAGAAAACTAAAGCATTTCAGAATAAAGAAGTTACTTATGATTCCATAGATGTCAGATACAGAATTCGATTTTCTAATGTCTAAGACAATAAATAACTTTTCAAATTTGCAGTGTCTCACCAAGAATACGTATATTATTTGATGTCAATAATAATAAACAAAAAAAAAGTAAACTGATTAAATAAATGATAATTGATTATTTTTTTTTCTTAGAGTGCCTGAAGAACAAGCAATTTCCTTAGCTAAAGGCCCTCCCCTGCAAACCCTGACGATAAAGAGGAAACAATGAATATTCTTCCACATACTCAGGAGGTCGAGTATCTGGTCCAAGATCTCGGTGTAAAGAAATCCTGTCACTTGCAAAAGCGTTAAAACAGTGCTTTGCTTCTCCCCGTTCTTTTTCCTTCTGCTCTTCAGTACTTAGATTGATTGTCTTGAAAGCTTTACCAGAAGCACCAGGCGCATTAGGATCCTGAGGTGGGCGGTCAAGAATGGGTTTCAGTTCGGCTGCCGTATAATATCCTTGCAAACAGGGTCTCGCACCAGCATCAATGTTTTGCCTGACAGGTGCTCCAATTTGCATTTTTGGCATTGCATCTTTAATATTGTTTACAGCTTCTAACATTAAATCAAACATCTTGTTTTTGTTTTTCATGTTTCTTTCCATCTTTGATTCCTCTTTGGAATATTGAACACTTACTTCTCTTTGCATTAAAATCAAAAATATTATGAAGAAAACGACTACTGCACCAAGCTTCCAGAACTTTTTATGGGAATGTCTTTTAAGATGTAATTTCACTAGCCGCTTTAGGTGAGCCATTCTGACATTGAAAGCTTGTCACTTGACAAATAACAGTTACGGTTTCCTCTTCTACTTATACTTTTTATCATAGATTTGCTGGCAAGAAGATTTCATTAAATGGTAATACCTATAAACAGAAATGACAGATGACATTAGTAGTTTTTCATTCCTCTCAGCATGGTTCCATTCATTCATTCAACCAACAATTGAAAAGGAGCCACAAACATACTCTTATTGTTAACAAAAAGGCAAAGATATCTTACCCTCAGGGAAATTACACTTTTGGAAGGCCACATCTGCTATAATTAATTACAGTATACTAGGACTATAAAGTATTAGGGATTTATCTCCAGTAAATAGCTATTTCCCTTAACTCTGGCAAACAGCTATTATATAATATGCATAAAAACATCTTTATAAGTATATTTTGAGTCTAAAAAGCAGGTATCTTAACTTCATTATCAAGGGGCCAAAGGACTTCATTAAACTGATTACAAAGAAAGCAGGAATTCATATGAAAACAAAAGTATACTGACAGGTACAACCAGCCATTCATTCAAAATACTGCCTTTTATTTTATGAAGTTTGTCTATAACCTACAAACCTTTACTCCAACTAAACCAATTAATGTTAAAAAGCAGCATCTCCAACAAGTAAGCTGGAATTCTCCCAGATTTGCTGAACTGATAGTACCGTACTTGTGAATTGTGACAGAACCAATAAAGCCTAGAAAAGTAAGAGCATCTGTTCTTATAAAATATCCATTTTCAAATACAAAACGCATCACACAAATACAAAATCTAATAACGAAAAGGAAATAGCATTAAGCTTTACTTGTAGTATCTCTAAAGAGGCGAGATCAAGTTATAAAAGCAGTATTTGGCCTGATAAAATACTGCTTACTGGTGACCTTCAGAACAGAGCAACATGTTTACTAAACACTAATACAAGCCACCAGGAGCAAAAGAAATGGGGAGAGGGGAGGACATTGATAACAGGCTGAATCACAATGAGGGTTGATTTTTCTTCATGATGCTTAAAAAACGAAATGTGAGGGGTTTTAATACACAATTGCATACATACCGTACAATTTGTAGGGGTAGAGGGTTAGACCTGTCTTCCCTAAAAGACTGCCCTTGCCAAGCATATTTTAAGGATAATGTCACTTATAGAAGTGAAAACTAACTTTGACACTTTATTCAGTTTCTCTTCCAAAGTTATCACTAAATTTAAAATAGGCAAACCAAGTTCTAAGACAGAGTCTCTGGCATTTAGCAAGAAATTTTAAGATGAATAAACAAAAAAATGGCAGAACATGCACACTTAATTCTACATACTATTTCTAATCCAACTGCTCTGTATTTTTCTCTGGTATGGAATGGACAATGGCTCCAGAGAACACCCCAATTATGTGTTATTTTTGCCCATAAAAATGAGATGCCAATATTTCTGAACTTTGGTGGCTTTAAGAGCCTGACATAAAGATTAAAATGCCCTCCTCTGAACTTCGTGCATTGTTTGAAGACATAATATAAGGAGTTTGAGTACCACACAATTATTGTGTAATTTCTTATGTGTCAATTGTTTTCCTAAGATGACACTATAAAATTATAGATACCTCTTACCTTTAAGGAGCAACAACTAGTATGACATTTCTAGGCAACCAAAAAGCAGCCTTGTATGTGCTACGACAGGAGACTAAGACGTGGAGGGTAAGGAGAAATGTTAGGGAAAATTTCCCAGTGACAACATCGCGGAGCAGAGTCTTGAAAGATCAGCAAAGTTTAGGCAGGTGGACAAGAGAGAAGACAGAAGGGGAATGACTGATGCAAAGGCATCAAAGCAAGAAAAGCTGTGGTCAATCCTGTGGACCACAGAAGTGGAGGGCACAGATATGAATGGTAGGAGGTGAGGCTAGGAGGTTAGTTAAAGACAAGTTAACAGAGTCAATTTGTAATCCACCAATTATGTCCTGAATAGATTAAATGGAAAGAACTGGGTGGTTTTAAGGAAGGATCATAGCCATATTTATGCTTTAGAAAAATCAGATTCCTCAGTGCCAATAAAATGGATGGAAACCAAAAAACGAAGAAAGCAGTAAGGATGGAAAAGACTGATTCAAAAGAGCCCCTGAAGTCATATCAAATAGGTCTTGGTGAGAGAAAGGGAGGCAGACCAGTCAAGTGAGGACATTAACAAAGGCAGGGAATACAGGAAGAACAACTTTGGGGTGGGAATTGGAGACATAATTTCTTTAATTTTGGACAAGACAAATTTGAGGTGCTAGCAGGATTTCCAAAATAAGTTTCCATAAGCAAGAAAGATACATGGGAGAGAAAATCAGAAAGAAATTCTACGCTAGAGATGAAAATTGGAGAGCCAGTGTCAGGGTACATTACAGTTCACCTACATTATATAACAAAACCAGAGAAATAGCTACATTTAAGGCGTGAGAGGAGAAACAATAAACTGGAAAGACCAGGGGAAATAAGAAAAAGAAGAGTCAAGTGAAAACAGATTGGCAGATAAAGTATTCATGTCAAGTGGACTTAGATTTTACAATCTGCATCTTATCCTTGAGGGGTAATAATTGCCTGACAGCTGGATGGTCTTTAAAAATAAACTTCACTAAACCTGGTCCAACAAGCTTTAGTGCAAAACCGGAAGTGAACTCTGGCAGAGAATCCAACAGACTAGGTGTAGTCATGCCCCCAAGGTTCTAAGGCTTAAGATCCAGTGCTTTCAGATTAACAGGGCAAATACCTGATCTATGGAAGAGAATTCAGGACAATGAAAATGAGCAAAATGCCGTGATAAGTAAAATATTATTCATGGTCCCCAACCTATAAAATACAACTGGATCACTTTCCTCTAACCACAACTTGATAATAGATAAATAGGTACAACTCAACCTCTGTTCACTCTCCTTACTGTCCCGGGGAGAACCACTAAAAGTCCCTTATCAAGTGCTCCTTAGTGATACTAGATTTCTTCAGTAGCCAAAAGTAGGCTAGATTAAAAATTTGAGAAGGAATAAGAGAGTCTCCTTAGGATGTCTTAATACAATAGAGAACAAAACAAAGTCCAGGGTAACCATGTGGTAGAGGGAGATGACAGAAGTGGATCCTTCTATAGCAGTGATAGTTTTCCCAAAACATTTTATGCCAGAAATCATTTGTGGCTAGGAGGGGAATTAGAAAGAAAGATAGAATTAATGAAGTAATTGAAAGAGATCTTTTTAGGAGTAAATTATAAACTAGAGGAGTCCTTCATCAATAGGGCAAAGATTCTATCATTGTGTGTGCACGTCTGTCTAAGGGAGGCCTTCAATTAGCAGGTCTTAGTTTAGGATGTCTCAAGTGCAGGAGTCAGGGAAAGCTCATGAAGGACTCGGAATGTGCATCCCTTAGTCGTGATTGTTTTTCTAGCACTTACTACAACATTGGTGACATAGTCGGCACCAAATGTTTGTTGACTGGAAAAGTAAAGGAGAACCAAGATTTAATTTAGTATTAGAAATAATAAAAACAATAGTTTAACTTTTGTTAAATGTTAAGTCCTTGATACTTTAACACTTACTACGTACATTCTCATTTAGTCTTCCAACAGCCCTGTAAAGTTTATGTCATTCCCATATTACTGACAAAGAGAGTCAAACAGAGTAGGCGGCTTAGCCAAGGTCATTTAGTTTAAGTGGAAGAGCAACATTTCCCCAACACATTCAAACTCAGATCTCATGTAAAATCCTGACGTTTTGCCCTGGCTGGTGTGGCTCAATGGATTGAGCACCAGCCTTTGAGGCAGGGGGTCATCAGTTCAATTCCCAGTCAGGGCACATGCCTGGGTTGCAGGCCAGGGCCCCAGTGGGAGGCATGCAAGAGGCAACCACACATTGATGTTTCTCTCCTCTTTCTTCCTCTCATCCCTACTCTCTGAAATAAATGAACAAAATCTTTTTAAAAAACCCTGATGTTCTAAATAAAGTTATCTGAAATAAGATCTTTAAGAGTTGATAATTGATACCTTAAAGGTCAGGAGACACCAGGATTGATTACCTAGGAAAAAAACTAAAAATACCCTCATGTAAGGTTTTCAGGGCAAATAAGTTAAAACAAAACAACAACAAAAACACATGTTTTCAGAGCATGTTTTTGGAAATAAGGATTGAGGATGAGGCCGTGGACCTCGACAAGGGGGTTATTAAAAGACTGAGGTATTTTAGTTGCAAAGTCTACAAAAGTAGGAACATGAGTCTTTGCTCTTTTCAGATTATTTATGAAAAGTATGGTCTCCTTTTAGCAATTGCTGGTCACTTGAAAGGTCTAACCTTAATTCTCCAGGGGTTTTACATGCCTTTTTTGTCTGCTGCTAATGTGCAACATCAGCCTTCCATTAATGAAAGTTACATTCAACATTAAGCATTTCCATCAATGGTCCTCAACTCTGGATATACATTAGTGGAAAAGTCTTTAAAAATGCAGTACCTTAGGCTCTACCTCTGGTCTCTAGAGTCTACAGAGTTTGATTTAATTGTTCTAATGGCAGGGCCTGGGCCCTGCTTTTGTTATAGTAGGGCCTCCAGATAATTCCAAAGTGCAGCCAGGTTTAAGAATCACTGATTTAGGTTTTAATTCCCCGTGCTGGAACCCTGGGTTGTGTGGTCTGTCTCACTCCTGTTGTTTCTCCCAGTTTATCTGCATACAACTGTGGGGCCGCCAGCCTTGCCCACTCTGCCAGCTGCTGCCTCACTCACCCCCAAGTCCTCCAGCCACCACCCTGTCGTGCATCCTCTCCACCCTGGCTGCCTGTCTCCACCCCTCCTACCAGTCTGGATAAATGTTTTGTCAACTCCTTAGTTATCAGACTTCCATACAGTTCGATTTTCTGGCAGTTCTGGTTATTTTTTTTGTTTTTAAATTTGTTGTTGTTCTTCTTTTGGTTTTACAAGGAGACAAAGTATATCTACCTACACTTTCATCTTAGCTGGAAGCCTCAAAACTTCTGACCAGAAAAAACTGTGGGGGTTGACACAGCAGGAGAAATGCCCAGACTCACAGGAGAGACTGTTGGAGAGACCCACAGTGTCCTAAAAAGTACACAAAATCACTCCCACCGAGGAGTCAGCACCAGAAGGGCCCAACTTGCTTGTGGGTAGCAGAGGAAGCAACTGAAAGCAGGCCAAGAGCAGAGCAAGTGACATTGTTCCCCCTTGGACCCCTTCCCCACATACAGCCACGTGGGTTGCCCCGCCCTGGTGAATACCCAAGGCTCCTCCCCTTACTACATAACAGGTGCACTGGGAAAAAGAAATATGGCCTAAGTGAAAGAACACATCAAAGCTACAGAAAAAACACAACTAAGTGATGAAGAGATAGCCAACCTATCAGATGCATATTTCAAAACATTGGTAATCAGGATGCTCACAGAAATGGTTGAGTGTGGGTGCAAAACAGAGGAAAAAGTGAAGGCTATGAAAAGTGAAATAAGGAAAGTGAACAGGGAACCAACAGTGAAGGGAAGGAAACTGGGACTCAAATCAATGAGCTGGAACAAAAGGAAGAAATAAACGTTCAACCAGAACAGAATAAAGAAACGAGAATTCAAAAAAATGAGGAGAGGTTTAGGAACCTCTTGGAAAATTTTAAATGTTCTAATATCCAAACCATAGGGGTGCCAGGAGCAGAAGAGAAAGAGCAAAAAGTTGAAAACTTATCTAAAAACATAACGAAGGAGGTCTTACCCAATCTGGTGAAGGGAATAAATTTCTGGGAAGCTCAGAGAGTCCCCCCCAAAAAATGGACTCAAGGAAGCACACACCAAGGCACATCATAATTACATCACCCAAGATTAATAACAATAAGGAGAGAATCTTAAAAGCAGCAAGAGAAAAGGAGACAGTTACCTACAAAGGAGTTCCCATAAGACTATCAGCTCATTTAAGAAGGGGCTGGAAAGAAGTATTCTAAGTCATGAAAGGCAAGGTCCTGCATCCAAGATGACTCTGTCCAGCAAAGCTATCATTTAGAATGGAAGGGCGGATAAAGTGCTTCCCAGATAAGGTCAAGTTAAAGTAGTTCATCATCACCAAGCCCTTATTATTTGAAATGTTAAAGGGACTTATCTAAGAAAAAGAAGATAAAAAATATGAACAATAAAATGGCAACTCACAACTATCAACAATCGAACCTAAAAAATACAGAAACAAAAATGAACTAAGCAAACAACTAGATCAGGAACAGATTCACAGAAATAGAGATCACTTGGAGGGTTATTAGTGCATAGGGGGAGGGGGGAAAATGGGAGAAAAGGGACAGGGAATAAGAAGCATAAATGGTAGGTCAAAAATAGACAGGGGGAGGTTAAGAATAGTATGGGAAATGGAGAAGCCAAAGAACTTAAATGTATGACCCATGGACATGAACTAAGGTTGGGGAATGATGGTGGGAGGGAGGGTACAGGGTGGAGGGGAATAAAGGGGAGAAAAAAATGTGAAAATCGTAATAGCATAATCAATAAAATATATTTAAAAAGAGAATCACTGATTTAGGTCACAGACTTCAATCAAATCAAAATTAGTACCTGATAGAGGAATTTATCCAACCAAAGGCAACCATATTATTAACTCCCAATACTCCAAGAACAGATTTTTCAAATATATTCTTGATATAAATTGAGAAAAGTTATTTTGATGTGGAGAGAGAAGATAAAATCTAAAGCAGGAATGACCCAAATTTTCTGGATGAGGCTCAGGAATTAATGCTGGTATAAATGAGACATGGAAGTTTTACTGCAAATTATGATGCTGTAAAATCATTTTTTAAATATTTGTTCCCAACACAAAGATAGAAAACCTTAGACTCTGAACAGTAAAACAAATAACCCAAAAGACACACAATAAATTCATAAGCAAAATAAAACCAGGATTCTTAATTCCTATTCTGGAAATAATGCCATGCTCCTAGATCATGTTTCTTGACAAATTTGAAGACCTACGTGAAAACAGCCAATAATACAAATCTTTCCTAGAATCATCTTCCAATTTCCTCAGAAGTTTGAGGCCTGACCAAAAAATCAGCACAACAGCAAACTCAAAAATAATAAGTTATATTTGTACATTAGAAGTGATTAGCATATGAAGGGTTTGTTCTCCTCATATTTTAAAACCTTTAAACACCCCAATCCAAAATGGTCATTTGATTATTATAAAAGATCAGATTCACAGAAGAAGAGAAAAGAACACCATAAAATAGCTTTTTAAAAATAGAAAAAAATAAATTAAAATTAATAAAATTTTCTAAATTAGAAATACTTATACATCTCTAAAATTAGAACTTTCTGGTCTTAAAAAATATTGCTGTGTATATCCTATTATATTATATAGACCTTTCAAAAAGGCATTAATAATAAATTAAAATATCCACAAAATGATACTTTGAAAGGCTAAAACAGTATGAACTATTCTACATCTATGAGGCTGGGTTAAAAACAATGGACTATTCTTAGGGGTAAAATATGCTTTCATCCCAACAGAAAAAAACTGAAATCTCACAAATTAAAATGATTTAACTACAAAGCTGTGGCTTCCATTTATCCAGACTGTAGCTTCTCCAACTTGAATGTGACAGTTTATCACCTGCGGATGTTGTTTAAATGCAGGCGGATGGAGAAAATATCAAGATAAGATCCATCTTTATAGTCATGGTTGTCCCTCCAGATGGAAAAGCACACACTGCAAGAATATTAGTTTAATATAAAAATTCCAACTGAAGTAATCTTCTGAAGCAGCGAAAAGCAGAACACTTTATAACTGCATGTGAAAGTAGCATTTCATAAAACTAGAGGATAGTAGTTCTTTCCAGTTCTTGTTTCTGTATTTATGACAATAAAGCTTTGCAACTCCAGGGATTTAAGGTCTGGTTCCAGTTACTTTAATTGGCAAAAAGCCAAATTGGTGTATGAAACTTGCTTATTACTGAGTTAAAGTATGTTGTAAAGAGTTAATGGTAACCACACAAAGCAAGAAATCACAAAATTACATCCCTAAAACCTAGCATAGATTGTAGATTTTAAAAAGTACACTGTTTTGCATTAATACTCATTGGGTCTTTGCCACAGGTTCTCATCTGGGTTCACTAAGTGAACTAAAAAAAAAGACAACAACAACAAACTGGCTCTGATAATAAACCCTTAAATTCTTGGGCAGAATTTTTATTAAGTATCCCTCATCTGCTGCTGAAAATTTTAGGGAATGGAGAAGTGGCAGGAAGTGATTTCTGCTTGTATTTATTGGTAGAATCAAATTCCATGGTGATTTGCTACTGTGGTTAGTTTTGGTTATGTTTAGCTCCATGTTCATTCACATCCTTGCCAGCAATTCTTCCAAGCAAGGAATGACTCATGAATGCATGACAAAGGACAAACAATGACACAAAGCAAACTGCATTGAGTCAGCCACATGGTATCTCACAGGTGGTGGAAGCCTCACAGATCCCAGCTAAAACCAAGCAGAGTTGCTCCAGGTGGCTGGAACGGGCCACCAGTGTACAACTAACTGCACATGATTGTCATAAAGGAATGACTTTCTGAATATAGGTTTATGCAGGTTACGAGACAAAAAGCCTAGTGACAGAGTTTGATGTGAAGCACACACAGGTTTTAATAAACGGAAGGGCATGGTCAGACATTCAACTTCTCAGCTATACACCTGGTCAGATAAACATCTTTGAAGGTGAAAGGTTGCGGACAGGATCTTGATTTGTGGACTAGCCAATTCTCCAGTTTGGAGCAAGAAAGCAATAATGGAGCAACACTACCCATGGAGGGGGAGAGGTGAGGTTTACATACTCTCTCCTACCACATCTGCCCCTGTGGATGAATTTCACATAACATATGAAATAACATACTGATTATTTACAATGTACTAGAGTAGAGTGATTTTGAGGAGGGACTGGAGTGGTTCCACAGATTATCCACTTAACTGATATTTCCCCCAGGCAAAAACACTGCATTTTAAAAGATTTGTCCATCCAACTAGTTTCATTGCAAGCATGGCTGTTGGCTTTTGGATTAGCAAAGAGGCAGAAATTACAGAGTTATTTGAACAAGAAAAATTTCATCTATTTTTACTAAAGGATTAGAATAATGGAATTGGCTAGTGAGAGTTAAAGAGAATTCTAAATACAGGATGACCAGATATAAAGTGCAAGTGCTACCTCTAAGGCGAGATGCCCAAGGGAGAGCTTCCCCGTCACCAGGCTGAGATCCAGAGAGCTCTACCGCGAGGGCATGGCACTGGTTCCCTGACATGGAAAAGTCACGGAGGTGCCTCACTTTGTGAGACTTGTCAGAAATCTGCCTTCTGGAGTCTCAGAGGGAGCCATTCATAAAGAGATACCAAATCCTAGAATTTGCTATTAGGTACTCAGGAAAACTGTTGGCTACCCTCAGAACCAGAGCTGAGAAGCTGTCCTCTACAGGAGACTAGTGTACTTGCGTGCGTGTCTTGGGCCAGTATAGTTCCAGGCTGGTGCCTAGGATAAAAACTGGGCAGTCAGCTCCCTAAGATACCTGGTCTTGTAGGGTCCCTCGTGTGTACATACATGGGTCTAAAAAGAAAGTATGGGGAGCAGTGATGGAGGCTAGGGAATAGGTCCATGATGCCTGTGGCTCCAGGGTACACCATTGCTGCTCAAATCAAACCCTGGACAGAAAACAGAGGCAGGCAGAGGCCGACACTAGAGGATGCAATTAATGAGCACTGGAGAAAACCGCAGGAATGAGCAGTAGAGAAAGAGTGTGCCAGCAAGAGCCTGGCCAGCGAGCTACTCTGATACCAAGAAGAAAAGCTCCTTCTCACCTCAGTGCCCTGAACTGACAAGGCTTATTAACATTGCACCAGCCAGCAAAGGAGAAATATTTGCAGGGCCCAGCTCCATTATTACAAAGTAAGTGAATAAAATGCATCTGGAGTTGAGAAACCATAAATTGATGAGCAGCATAGTTCACCCTTGTGACTACTCAACCTCCCTATGCAGACTTTCCCACATACTTGAACTCCTGTACAAAAACCCCACCTAACAAGGTGTAAGCATCCTTCTTACAGTGGAGACCTCAAAATGAGGAGATGCCGAGTGCCACCAGCCACTGTACCCATTACTGTGACTCTGTAAATTACTTCTCAAAATCTGTCATAGTCCCATTTAATATTGTTACCTAAAGACTAACTTGTAAATTTAATCTCTAACACCTTCTTCGTAATATATTTTTAGAAAGAAAAGGGGGACTGTGATAAGAAAATTGTTAGTTTATAAAATATACACATATATTTATATATAAGAAAACCAAAGGGAAAATGTTCAAAGCTACTACAATCCTCGTTTACCCAATTGGCCATGAGGTCATAATTGGTATCTATGACTCTTTTTCCACTACCCATTCTGTACCTACCCTGGCCTCAGGCATTCTGTGAGTCCAGATATGTTGGTGCTGGCAGCAAGAGCAAATCTATACCCAGAATATTTATTAATTCTAATGAGGACAAATCTCTGCTTGCTCAACGATGTAAGAGGTCAAACATCCTGCACTCACCCTGACCCAGAGGTTTCCCCTGATCACTAGAGTTGGTTACTGCAGATTGGGAACTCAGCAGTAGTGCTAGCCAGGTCAACTTTAGAAAAAGGAAGTCCGTGTTGCTTAGCCTATGCACACATAGCCCCCCATTTCTGCCACCATGGCCACTGCTCATGGGCCCACTGAACAAGAACTGGAGTGGCTAGGGAGACAGGCTGACTGACACCCACAGTGTGCCATTTTTTCCACTTGATGAGTGACAGTAGTAACATATGGCTTATGGTGGGCATTCGGATGGGACAAATTTCTTCAGGCTCTCCCCTTTTTGAAAGGTCTATCTTCATACCTCTTCCTCAAACTTTCTTGTTACCAATCTTCTACTCCTGTTCCTTCCCAGTCCCTGACCATAGAGTCAAACCATTAGCCACTGCCCATGGACCATTACAGAGCTGTCATTCTGGCCATCTCTCATTCCAGACATATTGTGCACTTATAGCTACTGTTCAAAATTCTGCCTACTGGGAGCATTTTCCTTCTCCACCATCTTTCAAAATTACTCATGGTGGGGCTGTAAGTGCTATAGCTTGGGTGGTATGAGCATATCTCTATAAACTAGAATTGAGGTTTTTCTTCTTCCATCAACTAAATTAAGGACATCCCAGAGAGACCAAAGGCAAGGGTTGAAGGAGAGAGGGCCATACAACAGGAACTGTTTTTAAAGGAGTCTGAATCACTTGCTCATTCAACTTACACTGCACTGATCTGCCCAAGCTCTGTTCCTTGCATACCATTTCTGCTCGGTGGTAGGCTGCTGCTATGCATGGCCAGTCTTATGGCTAGGTAGGTCAGACAACACCCTCTTAAAGATGAACTGCCCAGTTTACATGGTAACCTGACACCCCATGGTCATGCATTTAGTATCTACCTAGTAGCAAGACAAAAGCTGTTTACCAAAGGGTAAACAGTTATCTGAAGGAGTCATATATTCATTTCACAATCCCAGACATCTACATTGTGATTCTGCTATTGGTTCTTTCTAGAGGTTTGATAAATTACACCTATATGCTACCGAAGCTTAGAGAATCACTGGATCTGCTCAACTATAAACTTAAGTGGTAGCATAGCATGCACTGTGTGCAGTGCATGGTCTGGATGTGCACTTTTGTGGGTTACTCCGTAGATAAGGCAGCATGTTAAAATGTGTATACATTGCCTCTAAAATCCAAAAGGGCTTACTGAGCCCAGTTACCACTGAATACCCAGAAATGGTACTGATGTGCCCCTGAATTTTTGTGGTTCTCATATGCTTGACTAAGACAGCTGAAGTATTTGTTACTCCCTGCTCCTCAGATAACAATCAGCATAATTATATCATCAGTGTAGTGGACTCGTGCAATGTTTTGCGGAATGTTACAAAGATTAAGATTTCTAAAACAGGAGAACTGCCCTGACCCTGAGGCAAGACTGTGAAGGTATATTTTGGCTCTGCTAGGTAAAAGCAAATTGCTTTGGTTGTCCTTGTAACTTGGTATGGAGAAAAAGCAACTAACCAAGTCAATAGCTGTAGAGCATATGCCAGGATCTGTGGATTTGATCAAGCAAAGGCACTACACCAGAGTCAGCTACATTCGAAATCAGCCAATGGTTAAGTTTACAACAGTCCAATCATGCTCTAAGATTTGATTTCTGCGCAGGTCAAATAAGTGAGTTAAATGGAGATGTGGTAGCTATTACAAGTCTTATTTCAAATTATCGATGGTGGCATTAATCTCGACAATTCCCTCAGGGATATGGTATTCTGATTTACTGTCTCAGAAGAGAGAAATTCTAAGGTCTTCCACTTGGTTCTCCTATCACAATGGTCACCAATCCAATATTTAGAGAGACAATGTAAGGTTTCAACTGGGCAGTGAGTCAGACTTGAGCTAAGACTCCAGCCTGACCACTATAACTTCCCATTTTGACTGAGTGGCCACAATGGTATTTTGGGTCCCCAGGAATTAGTATAAAAGATATGAGTATTTCCTTTTTCCCAAAGCACAATCTCTCTAACAAATGACTATAGGTTTCTTGGGGGAAGACTTGGAGGAAGATTTGTGATGTATGCTTGAGGCAATGGTACAGCATTCTTCCTCAAGGAAAACAGGACTCCACTTCCAATAAAGGGTCCTGGGCCTATGAATTGACTTAGTTTTGGCAACTGGGTGAGAGGTTGTGACCCTCAAATGCATCAACTAAAGTCAACATTTCTGTTACCAAAACTAGTGATTTCCTGTTACATACGCAAAGCGATATTATATTACTGCCCATCTACTTCATTCATTAGTTTCCACTAGAAAGCCTGCCAAAGACATTACCTTAGCTACCAAAAGTATTTGTGAGCCTTCAGATTACATCTACAACCCTGCTTTCCATTACTGTATATGTACCTGCTTTGTCCCTGATGTTTAAGTGCTACCACTTGGCTTCTAGAGCTACTATGGGATCCCATCATCTCTACTGAAGTCAGGGTGCCAATCTGCATGGCCTACAATGGAGAGTAATCACAGATTTTTTTTTTTTTTGCACCAATGCAGGGGTTCTCCTCACTGTGTTTCTCAATATCTTAGTGAGAGATATTTTGGGAGTGTCTACTGGGCCTTGTCACGGAACATACTTGGAAGTGGGGCATGCAAGTTGCACACAATAAATTCAGTCAAATATTTATAAAGGAGTCCAAACACTCACAATTAGTAAGATGATTTCTGTCCTTTCATTCTCCCTTTGAGGTCCCAGAATATCAGGAGTAGGTTAGTGGGGAAGCAAGGGAGTCAGGTTGTTTGATCGACAGCTATCACTTTGCTTTTACCTACCTACAGGTTTATCCACAACTCTTTCATCCTCTACCTCCCACCTTCCATTCCCTTCTAGAAGAGGTATCAGTAAACTTTCTGTAAAAAACTAAATAGTAAATATTTTTCCTTTGGGGCAATCGTCTCTATTGCAACTACTCCGCTCTATTTTCATCATGCAAAAGTACCTACAGACAATACTTAAATGAATGGGCGGGGCTGGTTCCAATAAAATTGTGTTAACCAAACCAGGTGGCCCAAAGGCTGTAGCTTGCCAACCCCCAGTCCAGAAATTCAAAAGACTTCAACCTCAACATTTATATAGTTCCCTACACTTACCCCTTCACTGTTAGCTGCAGCATCCCCAGATGTAAAAGAACAAAATTAATTCTCCATGAAAACTGCGCATAAAAGCAATGCCTGTTTTTAAGACTAGGCTACGTATATGCCTAATTTGAAGCACACACTATCGTTCCACTTACCCAGTTACCATCTGAAATCCCTGCATTATCCATTCCTCATGGCTAAAGTATGAAAAGACCCTTTTAATATATGTTTCAGTTGGAAATAAAACAATATCAGCCTAAACTTTCAATCTTCTTTTAAAAGTTGACCTTAAGTAGGGTAATTTTCCTCAGGACCATACATGGACAATTACCACACAGTGAGGTCCATAAGACATATGCTGAATGCCAAGCTCCACATAAAAAAAAGGGAGGGGTACCTAATTTTGTGGGATTTGTACTTAATCCTTTAGGCAAAGGGGAGAGGCCTTGATGGAGTTTAAGCAGGGTGATGACCTAATAAGAACTGAAATTTATAAAGATGACTCTTGAAGCTGTGCTGAATATGAATTTTGGGGGGTGGGAAAATGAGAGAGGTGGCTGGAGGCAGTTAGGAGACTATTAAAAATAATCCAGGGAAGGGATGACAGGAAGGGGTGTGGAGGCTTGGGAAGAAAGTGAGGAGGTAGAGTTAGCTGAACTCAGCAAGTGAATCAATGGGAGGCTGGGAAGGTTGTTAAACTGTGAAGTGTTTGAGACAGGATAATAAGAAGCTAGGAAAACTCCTTGGCAAGTAGAATAGGAAAACTGAGACAGATAGCTGAACAAACTGGCCAAGTAATTTACAGCCAAGCACAAACGGTCACCAGAGTGGAAGGGCCTCGAAGGAGGCAACACTGGGAAAACAAGGACCAAGGCAACCTTTTCTCCCCTGGCCTTCCTTCCCTGGAGATCATAGCTAGGCCTGAGTTGTATTTTAGTTCCAGGCCCAGAAAAGCAGCAAAACCAGGTGGGTGATGCCAGGACCAACTGCAACGACTAAAGATCCCCTTCCCTACCACTGACCAATCAGCAGGGACCATGAGCCTGGACGGGCACACCTGGAGAACTGATGAACATTCTACTAAAACCCTCCCCTGAGACTCCCCTAAGGCTCCCTGCTGCAAGAGAGAGATAAAAGCCTCAATACAAAGGACCCAGAGTTTGCGCCCTCCCTCTGGGGAGCAGCCCTTGTGCCATTGCCATCTGTTCTTCTTTCCCCACTTCCTGCCCCATAGACACAAGTCTCCTAAGTTTTAAGGCAATGGGCAGTGGCACCTTGTCCCAGGCTTATCCCCTGAACCTGTCTCCTAGGCCCACTTTTCTCTGACTTCCCAGTAATTTATAGCATCTCAGCCTAGACTCTCCTGTTGATTCTTCTATGCTAAGCCCTTCCTTGTTTCATGGTTCCCAGCTTTAATAAATGTATCCTTACAGTCAGCTGGACCCAGGCTGGGAAATCTTTCCTGCTAGAAGTCAAGAACCCACACACTACAGCTGGCCCTGAAAGCCCCATTCAGGGCCAGGACTCTGTCCAGTAACATGTTAGGGATGGGTTCTTGACTTGTTGAAAAAGAACATCTAATGGAGTGCTCTCTTTTCTGGATTATTTGCAGAGGTAGACCTAGAGCTAAAATAATGGGCAAAAAGGCCATGAACACTAAAGGAGGTAATGAGGTGAGGAGGTAGAGGGCAAAGGGTATAAGAAGAAGACTAAAGTAACAAAAGAAACAAGTGTTATCTAGTTGAAAAATATATCTGGGGGAAAAAAAAAAAAACAAAGGCCATGGTCAAAAAGCTCAAATGAAACAATAATTTTCATTACAACCCTTCTCTGCATTATTAATTGTCCTCCAGAAGGGCCCATTCTGCCATGAGATATTTACTATTGGGGGTTCTTTTATCCTCTTACTCGTATTCCATTTGACTAGGAATTATCAATGTGCAAGGTCTCAATTCCCCATCAATGTGTCAGGTGTGAAAATATCTTTTAGAGATTTATCCCACAGATATGCTAGTACACAAGTAAAATGACAACCTGTAAGCTCGCACATTAAAATATTGTTTTAATATCAAAGGGTTGAAAAAATCTTAAAATAGAGTGATATTGTGGAACAGTATGCTAAGCTAAAAACAAAGAAACTACTTTATATGCTGATAAGTTATCTCTACAATAAGTGAAAAATAAGCAAGATTTATTTGCTTTTTAAAAAGAGGGAAAATATATACATAGTGCTTTTATATTTAAAAAGATAGCATTGGTTGCCTCCAGAGAGGAAATCTGGGTGTCGAGGGCAACATGAAAGAAAGAAGTATCATATAACACTCTTTATTTTTTTAAAACACTTTAACCAGGTAAACGGAGTAACTGCTAAAAAAGAAAGTAATAAGTAATTAATCAGGAAAAAAAACACGAGTCATTGTGCTGAGAATGTGCTGACTGTGCTGACTCATTCCCCATACTGCAGAAGCCATCTTTCTTAGGAAGAATGCACCCCTCCAAGTGGCATCAGCCTGAGGGGCAGCAAATGCCCCACCCTGTGGTGCATAAACCCAATTCCTGACGAGTACAGCTGGAAGACATTCACTGATTAACCCAACAAAAAGCCTGCAGGCAGAGGCAGTTCCCCGAAGCCTGGTGCCTATAGAAGCTGGCCTTGCTGCTCAGCCTAGTTTTCTGCACAAACCCAGGCCCCGCAGAGGGAACCACCAGCTGTGGATCGCTGATAGCTCCAAACACACAGCTCACGGCCAGTCACAGGCAGGGGTTGACGTAGGCCTGCACCAGAGTCTTCCAGACATACTCATTACATAGAAACAAACACAAAGAAGCAGCCAAAATGGGAAAACAAAGAAACAGGCCACATGAAGGAACAAGAGAATTCTCCAGAAGAACTAATGAAATGGAGGCCAGCAATTTACCAGATAGAGCTTAGAGTAATGATTATAAGGATACTCAACAGCATGAAAAAGGACATAGAAACCATAAAAAAGGACTGGTCAGAAATAAAGAATGCAGTATTAGAAATAAATAATACACTGGAAGAAATAAACAGTAGGTCAGATGAAACACAGGATAGAATCAGTACTTTGGAAGACAAGGTAGAAAAACACCCAGGCAGAGCTGCACAAAGAAAAAAGATTTTTAAAAAATAAGGAGAGCTTAAGAAACTTCTGGGACAACGTGAAGTGTAACAACATACGCATCAAGGGGGAACACCAAAAACAGAAGAGAGTGAGGAGGGACTGAAAGCTATTTAGAGAAATGACGACCAAAAATTTCCCCAATCTTGTGAAGGAAAAAGACACGAGTCCAGGAAATTCAGAAAGTCCCAAGCAAGTCAGACCCAAAGAGGCCTACATCAAGACACATCATAATTGAAACAATAAGGCTTAAAAAGACAAGGAGACAACCTTAAAAGCCACTAGAGAAAAGCAGATAATTACCTAAAGGGAGCACCTATTAGATTGTCATCCGATTTCTAAAAACATTGCAGGCGAGGAGGGAGTGGCATAAAATATTCGAGGTGACAAAAACCAAGGACTTACTAACAAAGCTACTTTACACAGCAAGGCTATCATTTAAAATTGAAGGAGAAATAAGGAACTTTCCACACAAGAAAAAGCTAAAGGAGTTTGTTAACACCAAACAAGTACTGAAAACAAATGTTAAAGGGCATGCAAGGACAAGAAGGAGGAGAAAGAGACAGAGACAGAAAAAAAGAAGATGGGAAAGAAAAAAAACAGAGGAAAATAGTACAACAATAATATGCTACTAAATATGTATCTATCAATAATCACTTTAAATGTAAGTGATTAAAATGTTCTAACCAAAACACATAGGGTAGCTGAATGGATATGAAAACCAGACCTATATACATACTGCCTCCAAGAGACCCATCTCAGATCAAAAGATACACACAGACTAAAAGTAAAGGGATGGAAAAAGATATTTAATGCAAATGGAAAAGAAAAAAAGACTGAAGTAACAATACTTACAGCCAACAAAATAGACTTCAAAACCAAGGCTATAGTAAGAGACAAAGAAGGGCATTATATAATGATAAAAGGAACAATCCAACAACAGGATATAACCCTAGTAAACATTTACTAGGGTTTTACTAGGGTTTTACATTTACTAAACATATTTAGGCACCCAACATAGGAGTGCCTAAATATGTGAGGCAAATCTTTATGGACATAAAGGGAGAGACTGACAGAAATACAGTCATAGTTGGGGATTTTAGCACCCCATTGACTTCAATGGATAGATCTTCCAGACAGAAAATCAGCAATCGCACAGTGGCCTTTAACGACATACTACATCGAATGGATTTATATTTCACCCCAAAGCAGCAGAATATACATACTTTTCAAATGCACATGGGATGTTTTCTAGAATGGACCACATGTTAGAACACCAAACAAGTCTTAATAAATTCAAGAATAGGGGAATCATATCAAGCATCTTCTCTGACCATAACACTATGAAACTTGAAATCCATCACAAGAAGAACACTAAAAAAATACAAAGACATGGAACCTAAATAACATGTCATTGAACAATAAATGGGTCAACAATAAGATCAAGGAAGAAATCAAAAGATACTTTGAAACAAGTAAAAAGGAGAACACAACAATCCAAAATCTGTGGGACACAGAGAAAGCAATCTTAAGAGAAAAATTCATAGCATTACAGGCCTGTTTCAAGAACAGACAAAAAAAGCTGAAATAAACAGTCTAAACTTTACACTTAAAAGGAACTTGAAAATGAATAACAAAGCCCAAGGTCAGTAAGGGAAGAAAATAATAAAGGTCATAAAGAAACAAAATAGAGTCTAAAAAAAGGATATAAAATATCAATGAATACAAGAGCTGGTTCTTTGAAAAGATCAACAATATGGACAAACCCTTAACCAGACTCATCAAGACAAAAAGAGAGAGGACCCAAATAAGTAAAATCAGAAGTGAAAGAGGAGAAATAACAACTGACACCAAAGAAATAAAAAAGATTGTAAGAAAATATTATTTACAACCATATGCCAACAAACTGGACAACCTGGATGAAATGGATAAATTCCCAGAATCATATAATCTTTCTAATCAGTAAGATTCAGAGAATCTGAATGGACAGACTATACCTAGTGAAGTGGAAGTGGTAATCAAAAAATTTCCAACAAACAAGGGCCCTGGTCCAGATGACGTGAAAGGTAAATTTTACAAAATATCCCAAGAATTCAAACCTCTACTTCTCAAACGATTTCATAAAATTCAAGAGGCAGGAAGGCTCCCAAACTCATTTGCATAAGCCAGCATTACCTTAATTCCAAAACACATAAAAACACTACAAAGAAAAAAATTATAGGCCAATATCCCTGATGAACATAGATAGATGCTAAAGTCCTCAACAAAATATTAGCAAACTGAATACAGCAATGCATCAAAAAGATGCATACACCATCATCAAGTGGGATTTATTCCAGGAATACAAGGTTGGTACAACATTCACAAATCAATAAATGTAATACACCACATAAACAAAATGAAGGATAAAAACCACATGATCATATCGATAGATGCAGAAAAGGCATTTGATAAAATCCAGCACTGCTGTATGATAAACACTCTTAGCAAAGTGGGATTAGAGGGAACATACCCATACATAATAAAGGCCATATATGACAAACCCACTGCCAGCATCTTCTTCATTGGGCAAAAACCACAGAATTCCTTTTAAGATTGGGAATAAGATAGGGATGTTTGCTTTCACCTCTCTTATTCAACATAGTACTGCAAGACCTAGGCACAGTGATCAGACAAACAGAAGAAATAGGAGAAATCCAAATTGGAAAGGAAGAAATAAAACTGTTTTTATTTGCAGATGACATGATACTGCACTTAGAGGATCCCAAAGATTCCACCAAGAAACTATTCGAACTGATGAACGAATTCAGCAAAGTAGCAGGATACAAAATTAATATCCAGAAATCAGCTGTATTTTTATATGCCAATAACAAACTAACACAAGGGGAAATTTTTTAAAAATCCCATTCACAATTGCTTCAGAAAGCATAAAATACATAGGAATAAACCTAACCAAGGATGTGAAAGAGCTGTACTCAGAAAATTATAAGACGCTGAAAAAAGAAATTGAAGAAGATACAAGTAAGTGGATGTACATACTGTGCAACTTATAGTTTCAAGGCAATTCCTACCAAGATTCCAATGACATATTTCAAAAAACTGGAACAAATACTTCAAAAATTTATATGAGACCACAACATGTCCTGCATAGCAACAGCAGTCCTGAGAAAGAAGGACAAAATTGGGGGAATCATGCTACCTAATATCAAACTGTATTATAAATAGCATGGTACTGGTTAAAAACAGACACATAGATAAACGGCACACAATGGACAGCCCAGAAATAAACTCACACCTTTATAGTCAATTAATATTCGACAGAGGAACCAAACACATACAATGGGCTAAAGACAGTGTATTGAATAAATGGTGTTAGGAAAATTGGACAGATATGTGCAGAACAGTGGAACTACACCACCTTATTACACTACACACAAGAATAAATACAAAATGGATTAAAAACTTAAATTTTAGACCCAAAACCATAAAAATCCCAGAAGAAAACATAGGCAACAAAATTTCAGACATAGTTCATAGCAATATTTTATTGGATATATCTCCCCAGGCAAGGGAAATAAAAGAAAAAATAAACAAATGGGATTACATCAAACTGAAACGTTTTTGCACAGCAAAGGAAATCATCAACAAAATAAAAAGACAACCCACAGAATGGGAGAACATATTCACTGACATACCTGATAAGGGGTTAATATCCAAAATTTATATAAAAGTTACAAAATTCAACACGAAAAAAACAAACAACTCCATTAGAAAATGAACAAATGACCCGAATAGACACTTCTCAAAGACAACATACAAATGGCCAATAGACATATGAAAAGATGCTCAACATCACTAACCATCAGATAAATGCAAATTAAAACCACAATGAGATACAACCTCACAGCTGTCAGATGGCTATAATCTATAAGTCAATATACAGCAAGTGCTGGTGAGGATGTGCAGAAAGGGGAACCCTTTTGCACTGTTGGTGGGAATGAAGGTTGGTGCAGCCACTGTGGAAAGCAGTATGGAGATACCTCAAAAAATTAAAAATGGATCAACCTTCTGACTCAATGATCCCATTCCTGGGAATATATCTGAAGGAACCCAAAACACTAATTCAAAAAAAAAAAAAAATACGCAATTTTGCTGAATATAATGCACACCCATGTTTTTGGACCAAACTTTCAGGAAAGAAATCTTTCATTTTAATTTTTTAATTCCAGTTTTTATAATTTGTATTTAGAAACAAAACTGATTATTGTATCCCAGGGTATTATTTTGCATACAGATATTGTTATTGCTTTCTAGAGTTATATTTTTAATGCATAAGCATAAATAAAAGAATAAAAACATTTATACAGATAATTAGTACTACCCATGTCTAGTGCACATCTTTATTTTTCCCTCAAAAATTTTGGCAAAAAAGTGCGTATTATACACGGCATAATATGGTAAGCACCCCTATGTTCATTCCAGCATTATTTACAATCTACAAGATATGGAAGCAGTCCAAGTGTCCCTCAGTAGATAAGTGCATATACAACTCCAGGACATTTACACAAAGGAATACTACTCAGCTATAAAAAAGCAGAAAAGTTTACTTTTTAAAACAGTATGGGTGGACCTGGAGAACATTATGCTAAGTGAAATAAGCCAGTCAGAGGAAGATAAATACCACATGATCTCACTCATTGGTGGAATCTAATGAAGAACTGAACTAAAAAGCAAAATAGAGACAGACGCATAGGTTGCAGGCTGACAGCCAGTGGGTGGTGCAGGTGGAGGGGGTGGAGGGATTGAGCGAAAAGGAAAAAGGACTCACGCACATGGACAACAGTGTGTTGACTGCGAGGTGGGGGAGGGGGTACAGTGTGACTAGATGGTAAATGGAAAAAACATACAATAAAAAATTAACTTTGGTGGGAAAAAGAAAAGAAAGCATGAAGGTAGAATGAAGATTTTCTGACAGGCAATATTTCAAATTTCTTGATTCCATTCAGCATTTCTCAGGAAGCTACTGGGCAATGTGTTTCATTCAAATGAGTGAGTAAATAAATAACAAAAGCCATAGTCTCTGAGAAAGAGAGACTCCAATAGAATTATCAGCAAAGAAAAATCCCAAACAACAGCTATGCAATAGGCCTGGAAAGCAATAGTCCTAACTGGGACAAAAGGACAGATGGAGCCAGGAACAGAACAACACACACGCTAGGTTCAATTATGCGGAAAAATCATACTGAGGTGTCGAAGGCTATGGAAATGAAAATTGACTTAATAGCAAAAAGCAAATTTCTTTTCTTAAGTTAGTTAATTATTAACTCCAGGGTTTAAAAAATCTACAAGTAAGGAATCACACTCTTAATACACTTGCTTAGCTCAGTAGTGAACAATATTTACATAATCAAAATCCATAAATACTAAAAGGCAAGCCAAAGAATGTGACAATTGTATTGTAAGGGGATATGTGTGTGAAAGCTAAATATTTATGCCATAAAATGGGAAGTTAGTATGTAATGTCAAATTTCAATACATTAAGAGATAGCAGTATAAGCATATTATTTCAAAAGGTAAATATTGGAAGAAACATCTCAGAGTGGTACAAGCAATTGCCTTTAGTCAGCAAGACTAGGGGAGATGAGCATTGACTGGATTTTTGTTGCTGTGCTTGTTATTAAGCCTTTAATAATCCTTTTTAACTTTATTTACATATAAGTAGGATACAAGTACAGAACCAGACTGCTTAGATTTAAACACTGGCTCTGACATTTCACTAACCTTATAATAGAGGCAAATTTCTTCCTCTCTCAGTTTTCCTGTCTCTAAAATAGGGAGAAAAATGATACATGTCTTCAGGGTTGCTTTGAAGGCTAAATGATTAATTCATGTAAGTTGCTTAAAGCAGGGGTCCCCAACCCCCAGGCTGCAGACTGTTAGGAACAGACAAAAATTGCCTGAGCTTCAACTCCTGTATCCCTGACCCCCAACCCATCCACAGTGACAGAATGGAAGGGCAAACAAAATGCTTCCCAGATAAAGTCAAGTTCAAGGAGTTCATCATTACCATGCCCTTATTATATGAGGTGAGCTCAGTACCATCTCAGCCTCCCTGCCCTGCCCATTCCACACTGGGGAGAGCAAAGCTCACTAAAGCTCTGTCTCCTGACCCCCAACTTCCAGGAAACCATCCATGGTGCCAAAAAGGGTGAGGAACGCTGGCTTAAAATATACGTGGGAGTTCCAGCCAAGATGGAGGCTAGGCAGAAACCCTCTGCTTCCTTACACAACCAAAAGGAGGATAACAACCAATCTAAAAACAATAAACAACCAGAAGTGCCAGAAAGTCAAACTGCATGGAACTCTGATAATGAAGGAATTAAAGAAACATTCACCCAGACAGGTAGGAGGGATGGAGACTGGCAGCCTGGCAGGTAGAGAGGACCTGGGGCAAGGCAGCGGTCATCCCCAGTTGTAAACTACTGCCCAGGTTGCCACAGCAGGAGAAACGCCTGGTCTCATACAAAAGTTAGTTGGCAAGTGGGCTTAGAGCCCAGTAAGCCAAGGGTATTGTCCCTCTCTGACCCCTCCCCAATGGATGGTGACACAATGCAGCAAAGAGGGTGGGCCCACCCTGGTGAATACCTAAGGCCCCACCCCCTTACAATATAACAAGTGCACCTAGACAAATAAATATGGCCCAAATGAAAGAACAGAGCAAAATTCCAGAAAAAGAGCTAAGCAATGGGGAGCTAGCGGATCTATCTGATGCAGAGTTCAACACACTGGTAATCAGGATGCTCGCAGAACTGAATGAGCTCGGTGGCAAAATGAAGGAAGAAATGAAGGCTACCCAAAGGGAAATAAAGCAAAATATACAGGGAACCAACAGTGAGGGGAAGGAAACTGGGACTCAAATCAATGATTTGAAACAAAAGTAATAAATAAATATCCAAGTGGAACAAAATGGAGAAACAAGAATTCAAAAAAACGAGGAGAGGCTTAGGAAACTCTGGGACAACTTGAAGCGCTCCAAGATCTGAATCACAGGGGTTCCAGAAGGAAAGAGGAAGAGCAAGAAACTGACAACTCATTTGAGCAAATAATGCAGGAAAACTTCCCTAATCTGGCAAAGGAAATAGACTTTCAAGAAGTCCAGGAAGCCCAGAGAGTCCCAAAGAAATTGGACCCAAAGAGGAACACACCAAGGCACATCATCAATAAGTCTCCCAAGACTTTATCTTTAGATAAAGAGAGAATCTTAAAAGCATCAAGAAGAAAAGAGACACTTACCTACAAAGGAGTGCCCATAAGACCATAAGCTGATTTCTCAAAAGAAACCTTGCAGGCAAGAAGGAGCTGGAAAGAAATATTTGAAGTCATGAAAGGCAAGGACCTACATACAAGGTTAGTCTATCCAGCAAAGCTATCATTTAGAATGGAAGGGCAGATAAAGTGCTTCCCAGATAAGGTCAAGTTAAAGGAGTTCATCATTACAATGCCCTTATTATATGAAATGTTAAAGGGACTTATCTAAGAAATAGAAGAAGATAAAAAACTATGAACAGTAAAATAACGACGAACTCACAACTATGAACTGAACCTAAAAAAAAAAAAGATGAAAACAAAAACTAAGCAAAATAGAAAGGGAACAGAATCAGAAAAATGGATGTCACATGGAGGATTTTCAGTGGAGAGGAGGAGGGGAAGAATGGGGGGAAGGTACAGAGAATAAAAAGCATAATTGGTAAGCATAAAATAGATGGAGAGAGGTTAAGAATAGTATAGGAAACAGATACGTCAAAGAACTTATATGTACAACCCATGGGCATGAACTAAGTGGGGGTGGGAATACTGGAGGGTTGGGGGTAGTGCAGGGCAGAGGCCCAAAGGGGGTAAAAATTGGGAAAACTGTAACAGCATAATCAATAAAATATACTTAAAAATACATATACTCGGTATATAAGTACTCAACAGTAAACAAGGACCAACACTATGATGATAAAAATTAACCACTGTTACTTGATAAAAATAAAGGTATTAGTACCTAAAATCTAATTTTTACAATATGAACCACATATTAAAGAGCGCTTGGTTTGTGAAATTTTAATTTTTTTAAACTTAATACTTCCAAGAACTAAATATGACTTTTTTAGGTTACTTACTGTCCACATTCTAACTCAGTGATTTTCAACCTTTTTCATCTCATACATAAAGTAATTACTAAAATTACTTAATAATATAATAAAATATATTATATTTTTGCTAATCTGACAAAAAATAGGTATAATTTTTATCCCTTCATACCAAATGGCTATTGTTGTGTTGGTTGTTGTCATTATTTTTTAATCTAAGGGAAAAGAGGTCAGTGCACATGACTAAATAGTCGGGTATTGCATGTTTTAAAAATTCTTGTAGCACACTGGTTAAAAATTGCTGTTCTAGCCCAAAGTTGGAGAGGGACAATACAGACCAGAGACAAACTGCAATTATAGTGAGTGCTGAAAGATGAGTTTTAGCTAGGCAGGGTAAAAGAGGAAGGATGAAAGTTCAAGGCAGGGGGAATGGAACTTGCAAAGACCTAGAGGCAGGAGGACCATGGCAGTAAAAAAACTTAGCAGAGTTGCAGCAGAGAATAATGATGAGAGGTGTATGCTAGGCAGGCGCTAGATCCTGTCTGGCCTTTAGGTAGAGCCAACCCACGCTAAGCAGTTTGCCTCATCCTAAAGCAATGAGGGGCTTTGGGTAGAGCATGATAAAAGCTAAATGTTTTGAAAATGGGTTTAGGGTGGGAGCCAACAAAAAAATATCCACAAGGAATTCAGACAGCCCTGTAGGAAGGATATTACAAACCTCCAGGCAAGAAATCATGGTAGTGATAGCAATGGAGAAAAAGTAGATCTATTTGAGAAATATTTATTTAACAGGTAAAACTAACAGAACATGGAGAGATGGAAGACTGCTAGGAATCTTGCTTTTTTAAAAAAGTAATTACATTATATTCTTTAAGTGAAAGCTGTCCCCCAATGCCATTAGTAATGCGCTCAATTGTAGAATATTAATAAACAAACGCTGCCAAATATTTCAATCACAAAGTTGACTTTTTGTTTCTAAACAGTAAAACCTAGATCTTGGAACAGAACTGAAAAGCACAAAAAAGAAAATAACATGATATTCAAAGGAATGAGATGGAAATAACAGCAATCTAAATTAAATAGGCTAATTAAGTACAGTGGAACGAGTTTCCTGCTCCCCAATTTCTGTGGACAACGTCATTGAAAAGCAAGTACGCTGCTTGCCCAATGCCTCTCTCTTCCTGTGCTACTTTTTACACCAACATTGTACTCTACAATTGGCTTAAAGGAAAGACAAACTTTACATACTTTGCAAATAATCTAAAAGAGAGGTCTGTGTGAGTGGGTGGCTGTATATACAGACAGGTACAAAAGCAGACTATATAATAACACATATATAAAGCACATTATAGAAGTACCCAGAGGACACATCACCCAGCTCAGGTGTGTGTGGAGGTGGAAGGGGGTGCAGTTTCCTAAATAAGGCAAGACCTCAGTTGAACCTTAAGAACCAGTAAATTATAGAGGTAAAGATAACAGGGAAGGTACTCCAGGCAGTGGGGAGTAACAAAACAAAAAAAAGCACACAGAAAAACAGACTGAAATTTGTTGCTGGAATATAAAATTTGGTTTGCACAATAAACAAGGGTCAGATCCTGGGACCATTTTAAGGGCTATGAGTTGTATCCTGGAAGCTACAGAAAGTTTTTAGAGGATTTTAAACAGAGGACAGAGATGTTTAAGTTTCCATTTTTTAAAGACGTCATCACCTTATAGAGAGAGGTTCTGTGGAAGATGAATCTGAGTATGACAACACCCTCTATTGAGTTACCAGGTGGCAGGTGGCCGTGGTATCCCAGTCAAGAGTTAATGAGACCATGAACTAGGGCAGTAGAAGTAGGAAAGGAATTTGGGGCGGGGTGAGGGAATTAGGTGAAAAACTGTAAGTGGTCTCAGTGATCTGATAGCTGTGGAGCCCAAAACAAGCAAACAAACAAAAAAGAATTAAAAAATGACCTTTGGATTTCTGGCATGGCACCTCGAGAGTGGTACAGATCCGTAATGGATTCTCCAAAATTCCTGGAGCCAATGTGTTTCAAACTGATCATATCTTGGAATTAGAAGGTTGCCATGGTTTGCATACCAATCTAACAGTATACCCCCAGCAGGGCCTGGGACAGTACCATGTAATCAAACTCAGCACTATTTCTGCAGCAAGACACATCCCCCCAAGAGACCATAGTTTCCTGACAGTTCCCTCAGTCAGGTTTTGTGGCAAATAAGTTCACGTTCTGCTGACAAATGAGTTACCAAAATAATTTTTGATTTTCAGAGACATTTTGGTTTGGGAATTATGAATAAGAAATGAAAAATGTATAATACTAATACTTATAAATGAAATATATGAAATGAAATAGGTTATCTTTGTGTGAGTTTTAAAATTTGGTTTTGTTTCATGGGATGAAGTTTCTGGTTTACACATGCATAATCTCGGGTCATTATGGAATCTTAAAGATGTCCTGCAGACAATGGGATAAATGAGTAAACTAGCTCAAACAGTTTGAAACTGAAACAATTATAGGTTAAAATGTGCACTGAGGGACATACTCTCTACTTAGTGCCAAAAATAGGAGCCCGAATCAAAGAATGACTCAAGGAGATTTCGTCTATTGTCAATAGTCACCAATAACCTAGCATTCAGAGTCCTACTTGTCTTTGCATTGCCATAGGTCAATGCACTTTGGTCTCTTGCCATGGTTGGCCTTGATTTGAATTCAATGTTGCTATTGGCAGTACATTAACTGTGTTAAAATGATCCAAATGATATAAAACTAATTATTCTGACATGAACTAGATGCATAATTAAATAGTTGAAAATACTTCCTTCTCAGTTTATACCATAAAAGATCTGTCATAGCGAAAGCATATTTACACTTTAAGGACCAGAGAACTGAGTATGTCTGAAGATGATTTGGACACTGATCATTTCCAAACAATTAAATACACTAATAATTTCTCTAGAAGAACTATTCCTTCTACCAGAAACATAAAGGCAGGTTGAAATCAAAACCTTCTATGAAAGGCTTAATCATCCAATCTGAGCTCCCAAGCCTGTATGTCTCTATAGGTCTTTTAGGGATCTAATTTACTCTCTCACTCTCATTTTTTCTTTGTTTGTTTTTTTGGGGTTTGGTTAGGGGAGAGGAGTTTGGGGAGGGGAAGGAGTATGGTCACTACACTTTGTCTCTTACATCTGTTTTATAGTAAAAGAAGAACATATAAAATATTAACAGACTACCAAACAATCAACTGTCCTTTGTTTACTCTAATAATTTTTCAAACTTCACATAGTACTATAACTCAGCCATAAAATTTACACCCCAATTGAACACAATTATTTTTTTCTCTCAGATTTTCACTTGATAATTGACCATAAAAATTCCACCAGAGTAACCCATTTCAAAATACAATAACATACAATGAGGTTTTATGTAGTTCTTAATGTTTGGGAGATTTAGTCTAACACCAGGTTTTAGTCTCAAACTTTCCAATGAAAGTTCAATAAGGATTATCATACAATTTCCTATATTAAAAAGTACAGTTTCATTTTGTTTTTCTTCTTGCAAGTGTGTAGTGGGGAAAGAAGGAGAGAGAGGAAAAAGTCAGAGAGACAGAATCAGTAAGCTGGTAGGAAAACCAGCCTTAAAAAATGTAAATTCAATAGGATACCACCTTTTGCATTATCAGTTCCAGCCCATGTGTGGCCATAAAGTCAAACCAGTATGTTGAGGCCAATATTTTTAAAATGAAATAAGTGAACATTCATGTTGTAAGGTTAAGTATTATTTTGTGAATCTTGTTTCATTTACATATACAAACTAGATTGAGGCACAGAATGCATTTCTTACTGAGAATCACAGTCCAAATAAAGTTTAAAAAAAACAAACCCTGGCGTTGAGGAAATAGGCTTGCCAACCAAAAATTTAGCTGTTGCAAATGGAGGAAAGACCCTGGGTAGCTGCCTCATAAAATATACTTTAAGCCAATACAATAAAAGATCAGACGACTAAATTGTTGTCCATGTTGACTCAAAAAATTAGCTGTGGCTCTGAAATACCAAGAAAGGATTTAAAATCTTACTCCACATGGCATTTTCAATACACATGTGATTCACAGTGAGAGGGAAAGGAATGATGGTCTCAGTCTCCCTGGAGTCAGGTATCACCAGGACAAGTAGAAATTAGAGTAAATCAGAGCTGAACAAAGAACAACGGCCACTACAAGGGCCTTACAAACTATCTGAGACACAAAAAGATACGCATCTTGTGATAAGTGAGAATGTGGGTGATAAGAAGTGAAAATAACAGGAGCCTTGGGTCAAGCCACTGGAATAATAATGCCATGCTTATCACTAACTTGATGGAGGAACAGAAACTAAACTACCTCTCTCGGCTCTGGGTTTTCACAACCTGGAGGGGTTGGTTCCATCTCTGGGTGAGAGAGGATCCTGAGAATGCTAAGTCTAGAGGACATTCCTGATTTGTTTTATGGCTTCATTACCTCAATCTAAAGAAGTATTTATTTTTCCAATTTTACAGACAGCTTCACTGAGGTACACTGTTACCCTAGCTAATACAAACATGTTACATTTCTCCCTGGGGTTAAAAGTAAAGATATTCTAATAACGTCTGGCCCAATAATAAATGAGGATTAAATTGATACTCTAAATTCAGGGAGCAACACCTACCTTTAATTTTTAAACAGTATTTAGCATAGCTATTTCTCTGTCAGAAGACAAGAGAAAGAAAGCGGGCAAGGCTCTTTTGAGAAAAGTAGAAAGCACTGGTTGAAAAAATCCAATTATGTCCTCTCTACTTTTTTGCTTTTAATTGCATTGTTTTTTTTTCTTTTCAAAGCTATGTGTTACCTAAGGCATTTAATGTTAAGTGTGCAATTTAAAATATACATATTTAATTAGCAAAGATAGAACTAAAACAAATCTAGGTGGTAGAACTGCCATTTATTATTTGAAATTTCTATGTAAAAATGCTGGTTAAAGCAATATAAAAAGAAAGATGCTTGGTACTAAACTGTACAGAATATTTAAACTAATACATATGTGTGCTATATTCAGATATTAAAAGTTAAATTTAAAGAAATCTAATTGCAGAGTCTGACTTAAACCTCATGTATCACGTATTTCAGTCACAAACTCAAAGAAAAACTTATGCCTTAAAAGAAGCAACAGATTTGCCCACAACTAGAAATTCTCAAATTAAAATACAGCAACTTTATGATCTTTTTAAACAATAGAATCTGAGTTCAATGTTTTTATTATGTAGTATAACGTCTATAGAAAGTTATGGTAGCTTAACATTGCCTAGACATCAGAAAAATTGGCAACTCGATGGGGGTTCCAAAGACAGAAATAGTTACTTGATGAGTTGGAAGTGAAGTGTTTTGATGAGTTTTGAGAGAAGGAAGTGCTTTGATGAGTTTGACAGAGAAGGAAATAGAGATCTAATGTAAGCACCAGTTTCACCCTCAATTCTTAGGCTTCAGAAAAGCCTAATTAAGCAAGGAACGGAATTTGGGCCTGGCACACCCAGGTTCAGACGTGGCAGGATACCGAAACAGTTTTTTTGAACCTTGAGTCATATGCCACAGGCAAACCATAGCTGCGATATACAGGTCCTTATGTCAACAGGTCCTTGAACGAGATGGTGTGCGATTGGTGAGCGGCGGTTGGGTTTCCTCCAGCCACGAAGAAAATAACTCTTCTTGATCAAACCGGAAAGTGGGCGCAGCGCTGGCTGAGGGAGCGCACCCGGAAAAGTGCAGAGACGAAACAGAGAGAAGGATGTCCGCGTCCCGACCACAGAGCGCTTTCCAAACCACGCGGAAACCATTTAAATGGCTCGGGCGGCCGCGGTTTCCAGCTCAGGACTGTCTGGGGTCGGGCTGGGAAAGTTGCCTGCAAAGTCACACCCTTCCGCGCCCCGCGCTAGGCCCCCTCGGGCACAGGGGCGGGAGGACACTGGCAACCTGTTAGCCCGAGTGGAAACTCTCCCGCCTCGCGCCTGGCGCAAGCCCTCGGACTCCCCACACTGCGACCCTCGCAGGGACAAGCTCGGGGCCACCAGGACTTCGACCCAGGTCCAGCTCTTCTGGAGCCTCCCAACAGAGACTCACAGGGGGCACTGCGGGTGACAGGGCTACCCCCGGGGAACCGCCTCCCCCCGCCGGCCTCGGGCTCCCCTTTCCGCCACTCCCGAGAGGGCAACTGAAACGCTGCTCTCGAGACCACCTCCAACCGGCCACCGGGACCGTACCCCTCTCCCCACCACGTGAACCTCCGCGCCCGTCTACCAGCACCCCGCTCCGGCTCTGCCTAGGGATTCCCGACCTCCTGGCCCAAGCGCCTGTTCCCCGGCTTACCTGGCGGGTGGGCAGGGCAGGGCAGGGCGGCGGGAACCGGTGGCCGGGCGCGCGCTGGACGTGGCCGGGCGCCAGGTGCAGGTGGCGGCGGCGGCGGCGGCGGCTCCGGTTGCTGTCGCTACAGTTGCCTCTCAGTCCAGCTCCTCCTCTGCCGCCGCCTCCTGCCTCCCCGCTGGGCCTCCGGTGTTGCCAGGAGAGGCCGAACCAAAGCTCGGCTTCCTTCGGAGTCTCCCAGGTGAGCTCCAGTCTGCGACGTCGGCAGGGGCGAGGCCCCCGTCCCGCGCCTGCGCGCAAGCCTCCCGCCCCGCCCCAGCCCTACCTGAGCGCTCCAGGTGAGGACCCGGACCGCGCGGGGCGGGGGCGCGGTCCCCGCGGAGCGCGGCCGCCGCGCAGCTCTTTCCCCCCCGTGGTCGGCGAGGCTGATTCAACACGCGAGGCGTGCCTCAGCCGGTCTAGATGTGAGGATCCCTGTCCTGACCTGGTGGCAGTGGTCACCTCGGAACCAGAGCACAGTTTGGGTCCTTGGGAAAGCAGAAGGTCTAGATTTCCCCTCCACGATTCTTTTCTTCCTCTTTGGCTCGCCAAACTGAGAGGGTTCGCTGCCCAGAGGCTGAGGGGCCCAGTGCTTCTGAGGACCACCCCCTGACGGCAGCCACTGCTGGCTGCTTTGGTTTCCTTGAGCAGGGTTTAGCAGCTTCTGCCACCAGTGAGGTTCGTGAGCAGTTGGAGGAGCTTCCTTCCCATGTAGTCTTGATTTCATCACTTGACTCACTTCAGCGCAGCTGGTGGTTTCCGTTTCTGCAAGCGCGCGCTCTGGCAGGGGCGCCTTCTGTCCAAAGGAGGAGCCTTCCTCCTCCAAAGCAGAACCTCTGGTATTTGGCAGAGCCTCGCTAATTTGGGTCGCACCAGCCCTCCCTGGGTTGGTATTTGAAAGGCAAACCAATTCCCAGATGAGAGGGAAAGCAGCAACAACAGAGAGAACCCCGCCGTTTTTGTTTGGAAAGACACTGTGGTTTCCTGGAGAGGACTTGCATCTACGGGAGAGGGCTGTTTGCTCAAAGACTCAACATTTGTTGGGAAGGTGAGAATGCAGGCTCAGGGAGATGATGGCTTCGGTTCTGCTGTTGATTTTAGGACAAAAAAAAATTGTAAACGGTATTTTTTTTCCTTTTATGTTTATTACAAATTTCTGTCTAAGCCCTCCTTCTGCTGTTATGACAAGCTGATGTCCCTGAAAGCAGAATTTAAAATGACCTTTATAACTTCCTATGAACTCACTTATTTGTTTGGCTAATCTTCGATATACATAGGAATATACAGGTTTGTCCAGAAGGTATCCATCCAGCCATATAATATGAAAAATAGAGACATTTATTGAAGAAAATACAAAATACAAGAAACACTGTAGATAAGACAATGACACCCCAGTCCCCTTTAAAGTAGGCACCTTGGGACCTCACAGAGTTCTCCCAATCACCATCAGCTGTCCTGCCCTATTTTACTGAACCTCATTGACAGTCTGAAATCTCTTCCCTTTCAAAGGTGATTTTAGTTTTGGGGAAAGCCAGAAGTCTCAGGGTGCCAAATCTGGGCCATAGGGGGATTGAGTCACCTGGGTAGTTTGATGTTTCACCAAAAACCTCTGCACGAGATAATAATGCACGAGCCGAGAGGTTGTGCTGATGAGGCTGCCAATCACCAGTTGCCCATAGCTGTGGCCTTCTGAATCATCTGAATATTTTCTAGGGAGTAATGTTCAAACTTAATGCAGAATTTGATGCAGATCTGTTGCTGTACTTGCTCAGTCATTTGAATGCAACAGCCACACAGTACACATGCTCACTCAACAGCATCTACAGGTTCTACCCACTGGCTAGTACAGTGAAGTCATCATTGTTCATGCATGTGCATTCTAGTCCAATCTGCTTAGCTGCCAGGTTACTTCTGCATTATGCAAACCATTTTTGTTTTATTAACAATGGCTTGACTTTTTCTAGAAAGACCTTATAAAGCGAAAAACAGTTATAAACATCTTAGTGACATGCTTTGATATAAGGTGGCAGGTTTTTCTATAAAGATTAGCTGCGGCCTTCCTCCTGCATTGTAGCACATACTCTTACAGTTCTTTTATCCTGGTATGTTCATGTTACACATGACCTAATAAGGTTTTGAAATACTGGTCACTACAGTAGCAACAAGTATAGCTTTAGAACTGGCCTGGTCTGACATTGATTTTAGCATCCACAGTGCTATTTTATATCATAACTCTGAATCGGATTTGAAACTTTAATCGGTTGTTTATTTTGTGTACTGTGGTTAATTTGTAAGCATCAAGGACATTTTGTGTTGAGACATTTTAATAACCAGTAAACTACAAGCATTTTTTAAGCCCCCCTTCTCTCCCTATAAAATTTCAGGAACTACCTATGTATATTGTCATGCTATCTTGATAATATTTGTCCTTAGTTCCACAGCTGAATACTCTACCCAAATCTCCCTACCCCCCACCACCACACTTTTTTTTTCTTTGCTGTTTGCCTCAAAATGGAGTTTAGAGTGTTAGTTTTGGGGAAATTTGAGAAAAATTCTAAATGTAATGCCAAAAATTCTGTATCTCTTGTCTTGGACCACCCATCTCTGAATGAGGCAGGAACCAAAGACTATGATGTCCCACCAAGCAAAGACACCCATTTTTACAATCAGAGCAGATGGATATGGAAGAGCAATCTGGAACCCATGGACAGGAATGCATTGACAGCAACAGTGAAGTCAAATAGCAATGGAAAAAAGAAGTTAGGGCAGAGCTATAAAAAGAAGAGCAAGCAAAAACACCAAAATGCTGTATAAAGGATGAAAAAGAACAGAAATAATATGTAAAAATCAGGAGTTACTAAAAATTGACTGTCAGTTTTACAATGGAGACAGATCATTTAAATAAGAAAAGGAGTATTTCTGAGTCTGGCATATCTGTCAGCATTATATATATTACTTTTTCATTCTAAAAGCAGTCTTAAAATTAACTGAAAGTTTTTTTACTTAACAATAAAATGAAAATACTGCAAGCCCAGGAAAAAAAATATTATTGTGCTGAAATGTTTAATGCCCTAAATCTAATCAGAGGAAGAGCTTTTGAAAGTATCATCCCATTCAAAATTATGAAATAAAGAATTTGTTTTATGAAGAGGGAATTAGCATCTCATCATAAAATAAAACCCAGGAGCCTTAGTGTAGACATGATTCTCAGAAACAAACTTATTTTAATAGTACATGTTTGGCATTATAACAACAGTTAAAATAGCAGATTGAGCGGATTTTACACAGGAAAGAAGAGAGACAAACATCTCTCCCCGTCTTTCCCCCCTTCCCCAACACACATGCGCGCACACACACACACACACACACACACACACCAAGACTAGCCACAAAATGCTCATTCATATGTATTTGAAATGATACTGTTTAATAATTTCTGTTGACATTTAAATTAATGCCAAGACCAGTATCTGGCACTTAGTAGGTGCTCAATAATGTTTAACTGAATCAATTGATCCATTAAATTCCCTGAAAAAGCCAACATGCATATCTTGAGCAGAGTACAAATCCCAAGAATGGAAAAATAGTCTGGGGCAAGTAAGGATAATGGACTAGGCATCTGAGGGACAAGCTTCTCATAACAGAGTTACCAGTTATGCATTTCGTAAGGCTCCATGCAAAGCAGCCTATCCCTCTACAAGTCACTTTGCTTCTGGGCTTACATTTTCTCTTCCACAAAACAAAATAGTGGTACAAGGTGATCTGTCTTCCTGTTCCTTTACACTCTGATTCATGTATACTCTGTGATAGGAGAATGTTCATGCAAAACAAAATGAAACCACAAGCCTCTTCTGGATATAGGAATAATATTTAATAGAAAACAAAGATGAAGACATGTATATGCATATTACCTAATTGAAATATAAATTTAATTCATAAAAATATCTTAATATACATGTAACAAGTAAAATTGTTTAGATTCACTTTAAACATTTAGTCCAACTTTAAATGTTTTTTAGCTTAATTGCTTAATTGTTGGTTACCCAGGGCTTAGCAACTTTAGTTTGAAACATATTGCCTTATTTAGCCTTTAAAAACCATTTTCCTTCTTGTGGGAACTGGATTCTCCAGTCAGGATCTCAAAGTCAAATTGAGAGATTTGGCTTAAAGACTAAACAGATTGAAATAATTTCTACTAAAAGAGTTGAAAGGCCATTGATTCAAAAGGAAAATAGTGTTGGTATTATAGTGAAGAGCCACAAATATGTGGGTATTTTTTATTATGATCCAGCATAATTGTACATTTAGTTTAAAATACTGCAAAAGTGAAAACATGAATAGATTATTTTTAGTATGAACTGTCTTGGCCACTGTTTTGTATGAGGACTGCTTAGGTTTCTGTTGTTGTTTTCTCTAAAGCCATCTGGAACTTTCAAAGAAGTACAGGCTTCTGTGAGTGCACTTACTGACTTAAATCACAACAGAACCATGTCTTGTTACTCTTGCATCCTACATGCTTGGCATGTAGTAGGTGCTTAATAAATATTTGATGAAATGGATTGAATAGAGTGCAGAGTTTCAAGCTTTTAAGCATTAGTATGAGAACAAAAAGAAATGCCATGCTGAGTCAGGCTAATATGCAATCTAGCTAGTTCTAAATTATGACAGTGGGACCAAAGGACATTTTGTGGGGAAATGGTGACAGTCCCGCATGATGTGGACCTCAGAGATGTACTCCAGGTCTCCTCGACTCTCTCTTTTCTAAATTGATCTCTAGTTTTCTGTAAAATGATGTTTTAACTTGTAAAGCAATTCATGTTCATTAAAGGAAAATTGGGAAATACAGATAGGCTAAAAGAAACCATTTCTGAAATATTCAAAATTCCTTATATGAAGATGAATCAGTGCTAAATACCAGACGCTTTCCTATTGTGTATCTTTTCAGATACATTTACACTGAAGAAGTTGGGGGATAGAATAGTCAGTTATGGGGGAGACAGAGACATGTTTTAAAATAAAAAAACAGATCATACTTAGGTCTTGTCTTTTTAAGTATATTTTATTAATTATGTTATTACAGTTGTCCCAATTTTTCCCCCTTTCCCCTTCTACCTGGTACTCCCCTCCCTCCACCCTCAACTTTAGTCCATGGGTCATGCATGTAAGTTCTTTAGCTTCCCCATTTCCTATACTATTCTTAACCTCCTGGTCTATTTTGTACCTACCAATTATGTTTCTTAATCCCTGCACCTTTTCCCCATTCTCCACCTTCCCCTTCCCAACCGATAAGTCTCCAAATGATCTCCATATCTATGATTCTATTCCTGTTCCATTTGTTTGCTTAGTTTTGGGGTTTTAGGGTTTTTTTTTAGATTATTGATAGCTGTGAGTTTGTTGCCTTTTTAATGTTCATAGTTTTGATCTTCTCTTTCTTGAGTAAGTCCCTGTAACATTTCATATAATAAAGGATTGGTGATGATGAACTCCTTTGACGTTACCTTGTCTGGGAAGCTGTTTATCTGCCCTTCATTCTAAATGATAGCTATACTGAATAGAGTAATCTAGGTTGCAGATCCTTGCATTTTATCACTTTGAATACTTCTTACCAATCCCTTCTTGCCTGCAGAGTTTCTTTTGAGAAATCATCTGACAGTTTTGTGGGAACTCCTTTGTAGGTAAGCCTCTGCTTTTCTCCTGCTGCTTTTAAGATTCTCATTTTATCTTTATCCATTAGCACTTTAATTACAATGTGTATTGGTGTGATCCTCTTTGGGTCCAAGACTGTCTGTGCTTCTTGGACTTGTATGTCTACTTCCTTCAACAAATTAGGGACATTTTCTTTCATTACTTGTTCAAATAAGTTTTTGATTTCTTGTTCTTCCTCTTCTCTTCTAGCACTCCTATGACTTGGATGTCAGTACATTTGGAGATGTCCCAGAAGCTCCTTAGACTATCCTCATTTGGTTTTTGTTTTTTTAAATTCTTTTTTCTTCTTGCCGCTTTGATGGAATGTTTTTTTTCTTCCTTATGTTCCAAATCATTGATTTGAACCTTGGCTTCATCCTGTCCACTGTTGGTTTCCTGTAGATTTTTAAGATTTCACTTAGTGTAACCTTCATTTCTGCCTGGGTCATTTTTATACTGTTGCCATACTCAATGAGTTCTTTGAGCATCTTGATCACCAGTGTTTTGAACTGTGCATCTGATTGGTTGGTTATCTCCATTTCATTTAGTTGTTTTCCTGGGGTTTTGTTCTATTCTTTCACTTGGGCCATATTTCTTTGTCTCCTCAATCTGGCAGCCTCCCTGTGTTTTTTTCTGTGTATTAGGTAGAAATGCTTTGACTCCCTGTAAAAGGCATCTGTAAATTGTGTGGAGCAGAATCTTAGGTAATTGCCAGGTTGGGGCAACCTGCTTCATCGCTTTGTGGCTTTATGTGTGTATTGGGTGGGGGGGGGGGTAGGAGAGGGTTCTATACCACTGCCTGGCTTCTGGGGTTTTTCTGGCACTTGCCCCCTTTCCAGTCACTTTGCCCACTCCCCGTATGCAACTGGTGCCCTTCCAAGTGTTCCTCTGGTGTTGAATCCCAGAGTGGGTGGCTTTGCACATGTTTTAAGAATGTATGGGTCTTTCAAGCAAAGATTTTTTTAAAGTCCAGCAGTTTCTTCTGCCTCCTCTACCCCCACTGGTTTTTACAGCCAAATGTTATGGGGATTTATCTTCCCAGTGCTGAAAACTTGGACTGTGAAATCTGTCCTGGGGCTAGGATCACTCATTCCCAAGGTATCCCTCCCCATTTTTATCCTCCTCGTGTGAATGTGGGACTGCTTATGCCCTTTCCACTACCATGTCTCCTCACCTCTCTGCCCACTTTCTGCATCTTCATCTCTCCTACCCATCTGGATGAATGTGGCTTCTTTTAATCCTTGGTTGTCATACTTCCATACAGTTTGATTTCCTGATCAGTTCTGCTGTTACTTATTTTAAGATTTAGTTGTAATTCTTTTTGTGGTTATGTGATGAGGTGAAGCATGTCTACCTATGTCCCCATCTTGGCCGGAAGTCCCTGTGTTTTGTTTTATAGCCAGAGTTTTCTACTTAACATATCTTTCCATGCCAATAAATTCATTTTAATGGCATTATTTTTAATTATGCATGGTTTCTTTTTGTATTAAAATTCAGAATTAAAAATCACTTATTATTGAACAAGAAAGTTGTTGCCAAATTGTGCTATTGAAAACAGTGCTATAATGATCACACTCTTCATCTACTGATTGCTGTTTCATCTGTTGAAACATTTACAATGATTTTATTTATATTTTTATAAACTGTTTGTATTAGTCACCCAAGATCCTGAACAATGGTGATATCATTAGAGGCATCATATCATCAAGACAAATCACCTTGATATTTCTTAATTTCCATTCAGAGGCAGAAACTTCCCTTCTCCCTTGTCCTCACTTCCCACTCTCCACCCCCTTACACCAATACCATAAAGGGAGAATCATGATGAAGCTCTACCTGAATGCAGTTACCATTTATTGCCAGATAACTTACAATGATTTTTAAAATAAAGTCATAGAAGATAGGGATACTCTTCCACCAAAATAGGTCTAAGGTATTGAACTAAATGAATAGCATCATTGTAGTTAGGCTGAAGAGAGAAATATTGGTTCTACTTCATGCATACTAGAAGGGGAATTTTGAAGGAAATTATACTTGTCCAGTGTCTTTGATTTTTATTTTATTAACAGAACAATCATTTGTTGCCCAGGATAGAATCTCAGCACATGCCTCCTCCCTGACATCTAATCACAGAATCAAAATGCACTTGTTTTCTCCTCCAAAGGGAGTTTGCAGCCTCTAAGACCACAGCCCACTCTTCTGTTCTGCCAAGCTTCAGGGACAGGACATGCAGCTGATGTTTGGGGCTATGCACATACACACACGAATCACTGCTGGGAAAGGACATTTGTTTGTTTCTATTGAAATGGTTGGTGAATAACAGAGAAAAGAGGGAGTGAGAATGAAGCTATTGTAGAAAGGGGTTTAAAGGGCTTAGGAAATGATAAATGAGAAGAATAAAGGATGAAAGAATCATTCATGTGGAACGTCCTCTGAAGGCTTAAGAAAAATCTCTGGAGACAGACACCCTCACCCCAACTCCTACTAATGCAGTTCACTCCTGGAAGTGAATGCAAAGTTTAGGTAAACCAAGAACAAGATCCAATTTCTTTCCCTCTCTCCTTTTCCCCACTGCAAACCCTGTACCACTTTGGAATAGCTATCTATATTCTGTGGTAAAGATCTTAACGTACATCAAGATCCAGTGTGTACTTGATTCACAGTAAGATGGCGTCCAGCAGGGCCCCAAACAGCCTAAATAGTGCTTTGTGTAAGTTAGAAAATTTCACCACTGGGCAGAATGAGTCTACAGCACATGACTTAGCATGTGTGTGACCCCTTCCTCATTAAGATGCAAATCCACTCTGGGGCATCCAGCTGGCTGAATGCAACCAGGTTGCCCTTCAGCCTTGCTTACCCTCTGGCAGGATAAATTTAGGCAGGGCACAACGTAAGGCAGCCTGGTGTCACATCAGGTGAAATCTGACTCCTTACCATTTTGAATCTAGAGTGTCTGTGCAACCAATATAATATGGTGGCAGTGATATTATGAGACTTCCATGGCTAGGCCTTAAGGGATTTTCCACGTTCTGCTTTTACTCTCTTGGAATGTTACCATGCCATGAAGGAGACTGGAATGAAGGACCATGGAGAGTGAGGGGCCCAGCTGTCCCAGATGTTCCAGCTGAGCTCAGACTCTAGCTAACCCACTAGCTAAATGCAAAGTTGTGTTGGAGCCTAGGCAGATACCAGCCGAAGAACCAACTGATGAACCCACAAAATTTTGATAAATTATTGATTTGTTGTTTTAAGCTACTAAGTTTGGGTAGAGTTTTTTTTATTTTATTTATTTACTTATTTATTATTTTAGCTATCATTTTCACTTTATAAATGAGAAGTTTGAGTCAGATAACAGACCAAGGCCTCTAAGTGTTAGTGCTAACTCTTGCACACTTTCTCAGAGGAGTTGACAGAAGAACCCAGGTCCTCACACCCTGAACTCCTAGAACCAGAAGCTTTCTGACACACAGGTAGAGGTGCCAAAGAACCTGCACTCAGACCAGAAGACAAAAGCACTTGTGAGAATTTGATGAATTCCCCTCCATGTGGCTTCAAGCTGCCAGCACACGAGCCTCAACAACCCTCTTAATCTTCTTCTCAGCTCTTCTGCTGAAGAATTTGGACTTCACAATGACAGGCTGCTTTGGGAGCTTTCCCTTCCCCAGAACTTGGCAGTAGCTGGATCGCACCACATCAATGATGGGAGCAGCTCCAGTCTTGTTTTTGGCAGCATTTACCTGTGTCCGCTCCCTGTCCTAGTTTATCGAGGTTGACAGTGGGGCAGAAGATCTGGTTCCTCTTTAAGTGGTCATGCCTCATACCAGCTTTCCCAAGGTAACTTGGGTGGAATTTGTCAAAGTTGATCCTATGATGATGATGAGGTAAAGCCACCAGTATTACCCCAGCCTCCCAGATGCTTCCTGTTCTTGCTAATATGGCCATGGCTGTGGCTCACATGGCCCCAAAGTTTCTGGGACTTCCTCAGTCTGGATGGCATGTGGTGGCCTATGCAAGAGAGAAAACTATGTGAAGTCTTGCAAGGTATCGAGTTTTTTTTTT